>JAUMHQ010000002.1:2844494-2859312 GCA_032361165.1 Enteromius paludinosus | reverse complement strand
AGTGTTTGAGTGTGTGAGGAAAACTGCTGTTAAACTCTACACGGAGAGAATCCGCACACGTTCAGAAGATCTCAGAATCAGTCCTGCGTGTGTTTATCATCACAGCCCCAGAAATTATTCATGGGCTCACTGTGTGTGTTGCAGTGGTGGTGTGTTACTCGTACACCAGCACCACCTCTACTCCACCCAGCGCGTCAGCTCCGAGCAGCAGCAGCACAGCAGCCGTCAAATCCCCTCGACCCGCCAGCCCTGCCTCTAACGTGGTGGTGCTGCCCAGCGGGAGTACGGTCTACGTCAAGAGTACGTCTCACACACACACACACACACACACACTCACTTACATACAGGCACACACACACACACTTGACTTGATTCAATGACACATATATTTTTACAGTCACTTGTCTCCACCTAGTGGACAAACAGTGCAGTCGACACAATAATTTTTTTTTAAGTGCCAGTTACTTCAAAAAATGATTGCTCTATTTTAATTACTTCCGTAGACATCAGTGTTTATATCTATAAACTATAAACCTTCATCCCGGTGTTTCTGTGACAGCATGAATGCCTGTAAAGACGGTTCTAAACAAGCGAACTATCTGCTCGTTATGTCTGTCAGGCGTGAGCTGCTCCGACGAGGACGAGAAACCTCGTAAGAGGCGGAGAACCAACTCCTCTAGCTCCTCCCCTGTGCTGCTGAAGGAGGTGCCTAAAGTGGCCACGCCCATTTCTAAAACCATAACGGTTCCGGTGAGCGGCAGCCCTAAGATGAGCAACCTGATGCAGAGCATCGCCAACTCTCTGCCTCCGCACATGTCCCCGGTGAAGATCACCTTCACCAAACCCTCCACCCAGACCACCAACAGCACCACGCAGAAGGTCAGCCCCTCACTGTCCTGCACTGCTCTCTCACTGCTCATAGTGCTGTATATTGTGACACAAAATGTATGTTTTGAATAAACACTGTTCTGTTTAAGATTTATCAAATAATCCTGAAAGAAGTATCACAAGTCCCGAATAATATTAAACAGCACAACTGTTTCCAACATTGATTGTAAATCAGCATATTAGAGTGATCGAGGTCTGGAGTAATGATGCTGAAAATTCAGCTGCGCATCACAGAAATAAATGACAGTTTAACACGTATTCACGTAGAACACAGATGTTTTAAAAAACATTTTCATGCATTTTCTTAAACAAACGCAGCAGTGGTGAGCAATAGACACTTAATGACATCAAATCCCAGCCACAAATGCTGGACTGTTTGTTCTGAGCATGAAGAATCACTGAATCACCGTATGTTTGAATGAAGTCGACTCTGTGCTGCAGGTGATAATCGTGACGACGTCTCCCAGCTCCAACTTTGTGCCGAACATCTTGTCGAAGTCACACAACTACGCTGCTGTGTCCAAGCTGGTGTCCAGCGCCGCGCTCACCGCCTCCAGCCACAAACAGACGATGGTGATCTCAGCCGGCTCCGCCGCGGCCCCGGGGCCCAGTCCTGTTGCCGTGACGACCATGGTGTCCTCCACACCTTCAGTGGTGATGTCCACCATCGCGCAGGGTGAGTGTGTGTGTGTGTACTGGTTTTTGTGGTTTACAGGGACACAAATTTGTTTAATGACAGGCATGACAGAGGTACTACATTTTGACGGTGCTTCATGAGGACACTGCCAATGTCCCCCATTCAAAAACATACTAAATGAGCTGAGTGAAATCAGATTAACAGTAAAAACACTACATCTCCTCATAATATCTCCCAAGGATAAGATGTAAAACCTGGTAAAGTAAGGGTCCTTGTACTGACCCTTGAGGTACTCCATACAGCACTTGTGTGTTAATGTGTGTGTGTGTGTGTGTGTTCAGGCGGCTCGTCCGCAGCGGTGAAGGTAGCCTCCACTCGTCTGCCGTCTCCCAAGGCTCTGGTCAGCTCTCCGTCTCAGATCCTGCAGATTCCTAAAGCTCAGCAGCAGGCGGCGGTTCAGTCTCCTAAAGGCCTGCAGACCTCGTCTCCTCAAAGCACCGCCGGAGCCAAACCCACCATTCAGATCAAACAGGAGTCCGGTGAGCATGAGACTGGCTGCACCGCTGATCCTTAGTATTATAGGCTACCTATTATTACTAATTAGAAGTCATAATACTTATAATAATAATAACAATTATTCTAGGCCTATTGATTTATAAAATCACAAAACATGGGGCCGAATTGTGGCCAATTTTTTTTTATTTTAATTCATTCATACTTTACACTGTTAAAGGAATAGTTCACCCAACACTGAAAATAACCCCAAAATGTACTCACTCCCAAACCATCCTAAGTGTATATGACTTTCTTGAGTTTTTTTGTTTGTCTATTCTTTTGAGTTCGCGTTAAGAATGCAGCTTACAATCTTTCTGTATTGTCTGTTGTGATTTTAATTTTAGTGTATTTGTCCCTTTTCATTTACCACATACATATATATATATATATATATATATATAAAATAAGATTTAGTTGTTTAGTCAATGAAACAGCTCTGCATTGGTTGTGTGTGTGTGTGTGTGTGTGTGCGCAGGAGTGAAGATCATCACACAGCAGATGCAGCCCAGTAAGATCTTACCCAAACCATCCAGTGCAGCGCTGCCCAGCAGTAGCTCCGCCCCCATCATGGTGGTCAGCAGCAACGGAGCCATCATGACGACCAAACTGGTGTCTAATCCCACAGGTACACACACACACACACACACACACACACACACTCGTATGTATGTATAATTGTAATGCTTTTTTCACATTCTTTCATTAATGAGCTATGATCAGACACAGCATGGTTTATAAAATAGCAGTTCTTCTGGTCCAGTTCTGAGGTGTTCTGGGTACGGTTTCATTCAGTGAGAGTGAATACAAGGGTCTCTGATGTCCGGGTTAATGGGGGTCTGTGTGTGTTTCAGGCTCTCAGGCGACGTACACCCGGCCGTCTGTCAGTCCTGCCATCGGTGCTCGAGTGGCCACGTCTCCCGCCGGAGCCACGTACGTCAAGACCACGAGCGGCAGCATCATCACCGTCGTGCCCAAGTCTCTGGCCACGCTCGGAGGCAAGATCCTGACCACCAACATGGTGTCGGGTAAGCGCATCACAGTCAGAGATCACCACTAAACCAGCCGTGAGGGGCAGCTTTTTCAAATTGAGATCTACGCATCATCTGACTTTTCGATGGGACAGCTCGAGTTCACTGCAAATCTCAGACAAATATGATCCTCTCCTCACAAAGAGATTATTTATCAGCTTTCAGATGATGCATAAAACTCAGTTTCACAGAATAGACCCTTATGACTGGTCTTGTGCTCCAGTTGAGTATATCAGCTGTCTTGACAGGAACCACCACCAAGATCACCACCATCCCCATGACCTCTAAACCCAACGTCATCGTGGTGCAGAAGACCACGGGCAAAGGGACGACCATCCAGGGTCTGCCGGGGAAGAACGTGGTGACCACGCTGCTGAACGCCGGGGTGAGCGATACTGACAGGAAATAATATCTCCGTATTGTCTGGGATTTTATAGATTAGTGATAATTAGGCAATATTTAGCTGAATGTGTTATTGTGCTGGTATCTTGAGGACTGCTGTGTCTCCTGAAGTGTTAGATATACATCATATCCTGGTCAGTTCACAACGAAGAGATTTTTACATTTTATCAATCAATCAGAATAAGAAGACATTTGGGCTGATACACAGCAAATGAATCCAGAAGCTGCGTCTGAAGAGGTGTTTAACACAGGAAATGAAGGCTTCACCTGCAGCTACACATGCATAAATAATGTCTGGATATATTAAACATAAAATTCTGAACGGAGACTTTAAATGTGAAATTAAAAGCGCCAGCAGGTGGCAGCAAGTCAGTGTGATTGAACCCAGTCATTCATGTTGCCCAGAGACAC
This sequence comes from Enteromius paludinosus, assembly GCA_032361165.1. NCBI lineage: Eukaryota > Metazoa > Chordata > Actinopteri > Cypriniformes > Cyprinidae > Enteromius > Enteromius paludinosus. The sequence goes on along the minus strand of JAUMHQ010000002.1, from coordinate 2,855,391 downwards.
TAAACAGAGCTGTGGCTGGGTCTACAATTATTTTTGTTAAAGAAATAAAGCAGAAACAGGGCTTTCACTAAACCAGGATTAGGCCCTAGTTCAATTAGCACATTTACATAATTTTTATAAACATGTTTAGAAATTTCAAAACACTACTGTGTGCAGCTGGAGACAAAACAAAGGCACTGACATATTTTAAGATGAGCAGTTGAAACAGCTCAGACATTGTAGTCTAAGCCAGGGGATTGTGCCGAGTACTCTGTAATGCCAAATCAAACATTATTAAAACCACTATTTGATGATATACAGCACACGCCGCTAGATGTCACGTGATGCTGGTGTGTGTGGTGATTCATGACGTGTGTGTGTGTGTGTCAGGGAGAGAAGACGCTGCAGGCCGTGCCCGGAGCTAAGCCTGCCATCATCACTGCATCGCGGCCCATCACTAAAATGATCGTGACGCAGCCCAAGAGCCTCGGCGCCGGCATCCAGCCGTCCACCAAAATCATCCCCACCAAGATCGTCTACGGACAGCAGGGCAAGACACAGGTCACTGCAGCCGTCTACAGCCCCTGTTAATACTGAGACAAACATTAATATCTTAAATCATTTCATTTGTAGAGTAAATGCATCTGTGATGGGTCAGCCGCTGCTCTGTGATTGGTCTGTAAGGATGTTGTTGTGCGCAGGTCCTGATCAAGCCCAAGCCCATGGCGTTCCAGACGGCGATGGTCAGTGAACAGACCCGGCAGCTGGTCAGCGAGACGCTTCAGCAGGTGTCACGCTGCACAGAGTCGGCCGCCGGCTCCGGCCAGGAGGGTGTGCTGAAGGACGAGTCATACACCGAGTGCAGCCCGGTGACGTCCGACAGCACTCACGGTCAGATCACTACTGCTCCTCCTCCGCTCAGGAGTCTGTAGCTAGAATTCCATACAGAGTTATCAATTCAGCTTTAACTTACCCAACACTGGCTCGAAATAAGGGCTTCCTGCAAATACGCAGTCGCTCTGGTGTGGGCGTGGCCTAAATGCGCTCTGTCCAATCAGCATGTGTGTGCTGTGTGTGTGTGTAGACGCTCCGTCAGTGGTGCACCTCATCACCTCCAGAGGCCAGGAGTGGACGGAGCAGGAGGTGTCTGTGGAGGCCAGCCCCACCATCATCTACCAGGACATGAGCGGAGAGCCTCAGTCAGCCGCCTCCACCATCAAAGCCCTGCTGGAGCTGCAGCAGACCAGCGGTGTGTGTCCCAGCCTGCCCACGGCTGCTAAATGCTTGAGTGCTGTTTGAGCATAGGCTGCACGATTAATCGTATTTTTATCACGATAACGATATTTATGACCCACGATCAGTTACGTCGCAATTAAACAATATAAAGACCAAACTGTTTATATGGGCGGAGTTTACAGATTGGACTGCGTCACTATGACGTTACTGCGTCTAGATTGCTAGTAGAGTGGCTTAGATTTAAGATCATGCACCGCGTACACGGCTATATTTATATTTATTCACATCTTAAAATCATAGCAGTTTAAAGAGTTAGTTCACCCCAGAATGAAAATTCTGCCACCCTTGTGTCGTTTCAAACCCATAAGACCTTCGCTCATCTTCAGAACACTAATTCAGATGTTTTTGATGAAATGTTTCAGAAGTTTTGTAGTGGTAGCGAGCAAACTATTCTTCCTGTTTTTAAACTGTGTTTGTGTGCCGTTTCAGTGAAGGAGAAGAGCGAGGCCAAACCTCGGCAGCACTCCATCGATCTGAGTCAGATGGCCGTGCCGATCCCGGTGACCGCGGAGAGAAGACAGTCCCCGGAGCCGTCGGGTCAGAGCGCTGGAGACACGGACCCCGGAGCCGAATACATCCCCATCGGTACAAGCTATAGGCTTCCGCTAACGAAGCTCGTACATCAGAGAGCTCATACATGTGTACATATTGGATTAAAGTATTTGAATCTTGCAGATTGGCTGGTTTGCAGTCCAAGGTGTATTTATTTTATTTGTGCAGGTCATAAAGAGTCTTAAAGGGATTAAAGTTAAAACGAAAACTTCTGTCATGATTTCCTCACCCTCAAGATGTTCCAAATCTGTATGTTTAACCAAAAGAAAGTACTGTGGGAAAAGTAATGTCAGTGGGTACCGTCACCGATTTGGTTCCCAACATTCTAGTGTTGAGCAGAAGAAAACCCCTCAGGTGTGGATCGAGTGGAGGGAGAGTAACTGATGATGGTTTGGGGTTCACTGTTGTTTCAGGTAAAGTGTGTAAGGCTGTGATCGGAGGAGACGTGTCTGCATCCAGCAGCTCGAGTCCATCAGCCTCGTGTCCGGCCTCAGCAGCGCCCCCGACGGTCAAGAGCACCTCCGCCGCCCCCGCTGCATCAGGACAGGTCAGAAACACACCCATCTGAATACATTTGAACACTGACCAGCTGACCTTTCACAAAGACCCGCCCTCCTTAGTTACTGTTGCCATGACCGACAAACAATGCTGTTCTCACGAACAATAAATAAACACATAACATTAAATACAAAAAAAAATAAATAAATTGTTTGTGGCTCTTTAATTTGTCGTGATTGCTGTATTGCTTCAGCTCAAACACGTAACCTGTTGTCTTTTTTTTGTTTACTTAAAGAGCGAAATAACTATAAATAATCTAGGGATGCAGGGTATTGGATTTTTGCCGATATTTTTTACCTAATTTTAACCGATAACGATATAAACAACACATGTTTCTGATTTTTATATTTTGATGTAAGCTATAGCTTCTGATCAAAACAAACTCATTATTTTAAGACATCAGTTACGGCTTTATTTAATCAGAAACACGGTCTTGAAGGGTGTAATCTATGATCTAATCACTAGCGCACCCTGAGCACATGTGAGCTAGCGCATTCCTATAATCGGTGGGCGATGCCGATATTCACAGTTAAAGTCATTATCAGCTGATGCCAATATCGGTCCGATAATGTCGCAGAATGTCAGCCAAACACACTCAACTTTGTTGCCAAATGGGCTCTAAATGCTCCAGTGATGTTAAAGGTGTGTGTGTGTGCAGGTGGAGGCGTGTCTGGCGCAGGTGAAGCCGCTGCAGGAGCAGGTGTTGGTGGAGGAGGGCGAGCTGGAGGGAGATACTCTGGATCCTCAGACCGGTTTGTTCTATCGCTCGTCTCAGCAGCACCGCAGTCCTCCGCCCAAACCTGTAGCTGGCCTGTCTGACACACCCACTTCCTCCAAGAGGGCGGAGCCTGTGGCGGTGCGAGTCTCTGTTCAGAGGGTGTCTGCGTCTGCACTGGTCTCCTCCACCCCTCTGCACACACCGCAGCTGCCCAGACTGCAGCAGGCTCCCTCCTCGCACCACCGGCCCAACACACACACACAGCTGTCCCAGCCTCCCCCGCTGCAGGCCCATCACCCCGTGGGCTCCGGCAAGATGCCCGGCTGCAGCCAGGTGAGCCCGCATCAGAGCATTCATTAGATCAGAAACAGCTTCACAAACACTCTTCAGCTACACAATATGAATGACTGTGAGACAGAAATAATACTATCACATTATTCCTTTAAAAACACTGATTCTTAGTATTTTTGAGTCACTGAATCATTCATTCAAGCCTTTTTTCATCATTTTAATCTAAACAATTGGTGTATTAAACCTCGATTCATCTTCAGAACACAAATGAAGGTATTGATGGAATGTGAGAGCTCTCTGACCCTCCATAGACACGATGATATTAGCACAATCAGCGCGAATAAACCTTTAATAATTATATATATATTTTATATTTGTATCGGTATCATATCGGTACCGATATTGATGATACTGGACTGAAATAAAGTGGTATCCCTAGTTAAAAACTACACTATTTCCTTGCTCAGTATTTTTGCCTTGTTTTCTAGTATAAATATATAAACAGTCTTGAGTAAAAATGCTTTAAGATATTAAAAACTAGCAAAAATATCAGCGAATGGGGTACAAAAAATCTTAAAGTCTGAACAAGATGATTTTTCTTACACCATTGTTTTAAGCAAAAACGAACAAAATTGTGATGTTCTTTTACTGAAAGCAAGACTTAAGATATGAAGTAATTTTACTCTAACAGTAAATTCGTCTTTATTGAAGAATGTTTAGATGTCTCTACTAGAATGCAAGATTCATTCTTAGCAGTGTATCCTAGAGCGCCACCTGCTGTTAGAAACGGATTCCAGAGAGAATGGCAGTGCTTTGGGAAGATGGCGGTGGGTCAGTGATGGTTCTGTGTCTCAGGTCCAGCAGCCGATCATCACGCAGGGAGCAGCGGTCACCAAGATCACGTTCGGCGCTCATCAGTGCCCCCCGGTGTCCAGCAGCGGCGAGGCGTCCAGCAAGCTCCAGCCCGAGTCCAGCTCCAGTCGCTCGGCGGCGGCAGAGAAGAGCTCGGTCTCGGACATCCTGAAGATCTCCATGATGGAGGCGGAGATCGACCCCAGCGCTGAGCCCATGGTGGTGGACTCGTCCAGTGACTGCGGGCCGCTGACCAAAGCCCCGAGCGCCTCGCCGCTCATCAGCAGCTCCAAACAGACTGTCGCTCACGGAGCCTTCAGCCGAGCCAAGAGCAAAGACCTGGACATCATACAGGTGCGCCAGCTCGAAACATAGACACATGTTTGAGTCGAGATCCATCTACTGTACGGGGAAATGACTTCAGATATTAAAAATTAATTTATATTCATCTATATATATATATATATATATATATATATATATCTATATGTGGTAAAAAAATAATTTTAATTCAAAGATTAAACAAGATTTTTTCTTGCCCTGGTGGCAGATATTTGTGTTTGTTTTAAGGAAAAACTAAATTAATCTTTATGTTTTTTATTAGCACAAATCAAGACAATATCTTACTTTATTTGACTTGTACAGTGAATTCATCTTGTCTCAAGCATGTGTAGATATTTATTCTAAAAACAAGACTGAAGTGTAATGTGGGAGGATGATGTTTAGCCGTGTGCCAAACTGTAACACAATGTTGTGACCTGCTGGTGTCAGTGCTGTTCAGTGAAACTCAACTCCATCAGGATCTTCATCTCTTCAATTCTTAGAATTCTGGGGGTTTTCTCCAAATTCATTCTTTTCAGTTAGAATTTTTCGAGACTAATATGTACCTTTCTGGAATATAGGTTTTAGTTCTTTAACGGTACAATAAGATTGTTGTAAAATCATGAAATGTAGCAATTTATTAAAAGACAAATATTTTTGTAAAGTATTCTAAATATATGAATATTTAGTTTAGTAAAAATGTAAAATTCTCTGAAATAATTCCACTTTATTTGTACTTTTTCATTTTTTTCCCAGTTTTAATATTTCTGGACTCCATTATAATGCATTAATCACATGTTTATAATTAGAATACTAAGTCTAATGAATTGAAATCATTAAGCATACAGTTTAGCTACAATAAAAAAAAGTAACGAGAATTAAACTCAAATTCTCAAATTCAGTTTTTTTACTAAATTCTGTGTTTTGGTTTTTCTCATTTGCATTTTAACAAAGCAGGTCCCGCACACACTGACTAAACCAAAAAAGTACCAAATTTACTAATGAATGTCGTTTGACGACCAAACGTAGAAATAAATGTGGTACTTTTTTGCATGGTGGGATCTGGTTTGTTTCTCAGACGCTTGTTGGTTTTGGTTTCCTGCGCACATATCTATTTCTGTCAGGTGTGCAGAGAATCATTACTAAAGGATCTAATTTAACAAACAATAAAAAAACATTTGCCGCGTAATGTTGCACAACAGAGGTTACGGTTCATGTTAAAACGGATGGAACATTTTTTTTTTTAATGTATTTTTAATATTTGTAGTATTAACACTTTGAAAAGTACATTCTACTGTACAATAGTAATAACAGTAAGTGCTTAGCATTTTTGTCTTGTTTTTCTTGAAGATGCATTTACCTGACAAGATAAAAAAATATATATAGAGAGAGAAAATTTGTACAAATATTTTCCAATGGGATAAGAAAAATAATATTAATTCAAAGGCTAATGAAAAAATGAATACTTTTGTTGCTTGAAAACAAGCCTTACTCCTGGTTTCACAGACAAGGCTTACAGTACGTTCACACGGGGCGTCAGCGTCAACGCTTCCTATTGACTTTGAATGGGTGACGTCAAGCATTGTGGATCCGTCAGTGTTGCTTTGCTGGCGTTGCTCGCGGCAGAAGTTGAAAAATTAGTGAAGCTGCCAGTGAAGCGCATCTGACGGAAGCGTCAGCCAATCACGTTCATCCTATTCAAGAGCAGCAAACCTTCTAATTTCATTGGCTGACACTGTAATGACCAGGTGTCCGTGCCAAACTTCAGCCACGCCTTCCGTCAAGCGTTGACGCTGACACCCCGTGTGAACGTACCGTTAAGCTAGTCCCAGACTAAATTGCATGTTTGAGCGGTCTCAGATGAAAGTATCTTGCTCTTGACATATCTTAAAACATGTCGGTGTCATTGTTCTGTGTTAAGATGCACACCTGTAATATTTTCTTATAAGGCATTTTAGTAAAAGTTGCTTAAATATCTTAATTTAACTAATGCCTAGTCCTGGCTTAAGCTAAGCCCCGTTTGTGAAACCGGGCCATAGTGTCTTAAATCACTTCACTTGTAGAGTCAATTTCACTTGATTCAAGAATGTTTAGCTATTTATACTAGAAGACAGGACAGAAATACTAAGAAAATTAACACCTTTGTCTAAAAATATATGCATTAATTTGAGCTAATCTTATCTACATCGAAACAACAACAAAAACATAAAATAATAAATGCAGTTTTTGTTGAATCTAGTGCTTCAGAGGAAGTAACATGAAAGGCCGTGTTGAACCCTCTGCAGTAAACTGTATTCCTGATGAGGTCATGTGATGTGTGTTTGTGGTCAGGTGATCCCGCAGTACTCCATCATGCCTGACTCCAGCCAATCAAACGTGGTGGTGGAGCCCAGCGGCTTTCTGGAGATCACCGACTACACCAGTCAGCGTCTGGACGAGGAGGCCGCCATGGAACAGGAAGTGGACAGCAGCAACGATGAGGGGGCGGCGGCCAGCCCCGTGGCCGACCAATCACAGTGAAGCGTGCGGAGCAGACTCCTTGTGTTTGTGCTTCATCACGGCTGTATAGAGAATCATGCAGTGAGTTTGTGCTGTAGAGACACACCTTACTTTATGGAGAATCCGATTCCTGACGGAACCGTAGGAACATTTCTGTTGATTTCTACTTAAAGAGACAGCGCACCAAAAAATAATCATTCTGTCTTCGTTTACTCGCTTCAAGTTGATCAAACCTGCACAAAAGAAGAATGTGATAGAACAAACCATTGAGTTCAAAAATACAATAGAAATCGATGGGTACCGGCAAATATTTGGTTACCAGCATTCTTACAATATATCTCTGAATTGTTGAAGACAACAGAAGATATTTCACAGGGACACAAAAAAAAGAAAAAGATAAATATATACTTTAAAGAATATGTGTATGTAACCAAACAGTTGACGGTAGCCATTGACTTCCATAGTATAGAAACTGGAATACAATGGCTACCAGCAGCATTCTTCAGAATATCGCTCCAGGTTCGGAACAGGCTGATGGTGATTGGTTGATGACAGAGGGATCATTTTTAGGTGCACTGTCTCTTTAATTTATAGTTTTAATTAGAGCTGATGGACTGGAACCTTCCAGAGGATGATGATGATGATGATGAGCGCTGCTTCATCAGGACGTTTTGTGACTCCGCCTCCGCCTGTGTTCTGCTCTCTGATTGGTGTAAATAGCATTTGTTGTCTCGTTCGAGTCTGGTTTGTGCTGATGGATGTAACGCTCAGCATTTTAACTCATAAACTTTCCTACAAAGCTTTGTGTGTGCTCTGTGTGTGTGAGTGTGTTTGTACAGGTGAGCGGGCGGGGCTGAGAGCGGGCGTGGCCACAGGTGTGTGTGTGTGGAAAGTACCACTGTCATTATGAGGGCCAATTTTCCCTGCAACTCCACATTGTGATGGAAACAAATGAGCGGTGGGCGTGAGCGCAGGACAGGGGCTTTTAAAGTGTGTGTGTGTTTCTGGGTGGATTCCACTCTCTGAAGCGGACAGAGGTGCAGGGGATGCTGGGACTTTCCCTCTGTCCTTACGGATCGAGCTCCTTCGGGACAGATGATTTGAATCTTCATCTCAACCGAAGGGTTTCACTTTCTGAAGGAAAGCACACTATCCTGTGCTGAACACATACAGTTCAACTCAATACCTTTTTTTTCTGTTCTTTATTTCTAAAAGTTATTTAAAAAAAGTATTATTATTTTAAGAACTGGCCCTACAAAATGCTTCTGTTTCTGTCCAGATGAATTAATTAAAAGATGAATTATAGTCCCGTCATATAATAAATACAAACTGCACACACTCATGCGTTATGTCAACAAAAATTGTATTTTGGATGCATTAATATTAATTGAAATCATGAAACTTAAACTACTTTACAGCATTTAAACAATATATTTTTAAGTCCATGTGAAATGCATTTTATTTTTCCACACATTCTGAATTTAGTGTTTTTGGTTAAAATTTTTCTGCATGTCATCATAATGATCAAATGAAGTTTTAATAGACAAAAAGCATGTGTAATTAATTGAAAGCAAGATGGGCTTAATCAGTTTAACAACAAAGACATATATTTTAGGACCCTTTGAAATACAAAATCAAATTTTGTGCGTTTCAGTTTTAATTGAAAGGTTAAAAAGGGCTTAATTATAGGTAATGTTATCTCATTCAATAATTATGAAACGTTACAGAATCACGTACGACGGAATGAGTCTGTTTTCAGGTGCGTACGAAACGAATGCGAGGTGTATTCGATTCAAACTCCGGGTGATTTCGCTCCTTTCATTTCAGAAAAGCCTGCGTGATCTATCAGCTCATTAAACTAATTTGTTTTGACAGAAGTAATTGGTGTGTTGCGTAATGCTTTGATTCTCTCATCTGTGTGATACTTACTCACCATAACCATAACCAGTACTCTACAGCTAGTAATAATCACTCTGACTGTCGTTATACACTATTATCTGTAGAAGAAGAGTCAGGTGCTCTAACTCAAGTGTTATGTTTGCAGGGAGATTATAGTTCATCATTGTTAGTGTTGCTTAAAACACATCTTATAACTAAATAAAAACTGCAGGCTTCAAAAAACATTAAACTTAACATAATAAAATAGTTCTGAAACAGTACAAATAAAAATCTAAAATAAAACCATGTAGACCATGTAGAAACAGAATTACTAAAACTTAATCTCAAAATAAAAAGGAAATGAATCAGAAGGAACAGGTGTATTTTCTAGGAACGCTCTAATAATATCTCTAGTGCTGGCTGTGAAGATGACATTATACGAGCTCAGAAGAAGTTCCCCGGCTGAAGTCATCGCTGTGTGTTTTGCTTTTGAAGCGCTATAAATAAATCTTTAATGTGTGTGTAATGCAAATAGCCATCGGGATCCACCACACACTGGACTTTCAGTTTCAGTTTCAGCTGGACGCAGTCAGATGCTGGAAAGCCCCTGTAATGAAGATGACCTTCATCTGCTGATAATTCTAGAGCTGAAGGGGGAACGGCCGAGTTTGAAGAAGTAGTAAAGGTGAGAATCTTCCAGCGAGCGATGAAGAGAAGCTGCTCGGGACGTCCCAGATCACCCTTCAGCACTAAACCAGTCACGAGACTCCTTTACAGTTTTCAGCAATGCATATTCCTAATCAGTCACAGTTTTGATGAGTAGTTACAGCTGGAAATTAACTTAATATTCAACATGATCTTAATATTGCAATAATCTCTTTTTGGCATAAACGTGTATGGTTGTGTATTTCTACAGATATACCTCTGCTCTGGTGCCTGCTGCTGTGCTCAGAGACACGTCTATAAAGCTGGACTCGGAGCCCATGTGGCTCCAATCAGGGGCCCTCCTGGGCTCCTCCGGACTGAATTTATGAGCCTGAGTCTGTGTTTGCTTTGGACGCTCATATTTCTGTTTCTTCTGGAAGAATGGTGCTGATTTATTAAAGACAGCAGCTGGGAGATTGTTTCTTCACACCGCTGAAAACAAAGGGTTTTCCCTCAGAAAGCACTTCTACATTTCTCATACTAATATTAAGACCATTCAAAATAATTTTGCTTAATGCATTTATTATGCCTTGAAATGCACATTATGTATGATCTCATGAATAATCATAACCACACTTATTACACATTCTTATTCATTGTTAAACCTGACAGATGTGATGTAGAAGCTTCATAATTTACAAACAATTCCATAGTAATGGCAATTTACATGAATTTTTAACACGATTTTAAGTGTAAAAACATGACAAGTATTGTTTTTAAAATTGCTTTATAATGCTTGGTATGAGCTCGTAAATAATTGAAAAATGCACTGTAATACATATTTATTAATTCATCACACCTTTAGAAAGTATAATACATTAGAACACCTGACAGACAAAGCTTTAAAGGGGTCATATGATGCTTCTAAAAAGAGCATTATTTGGTGTAATGTAATGTGTTTATGTGGTTTAATGTTTAAAACACATTATTTTCCACATGCTGTACATTATTGTTTCTCCTCTAAGCCCCGCCTCCTGAAACGAGTCGATTTGTACAAAGCTCATCGTTCTAAAACAGCGAGGTGTGTTCTGATTGGTCAGCTCTCCAGTGCACTGTGATTGGCCAAATACCTCAAGCGTCTGATGGAAATGCTCCATCCCTTACCATAACGTGATGCTGCGTCCCGGCGCTACGACACCAAAACAATAAAACACATTACAAAGCAGCAAGACATAATTACTGATGATCATGACTTAGTTCTGTGTTTTTACACGTGGTGTTGCATCACGCCTCGTAAACATAACAGCA
>JAUMHQ010000002.1:2825745-2837539 GCA_032361165.1 Enteromius paludinosus | reverse complement strand
AGGTCAAAATTTACTGGTATTCCTATCTTTGTGGGGACAATTGGTCCCCATAAGGTGATAAATACCAGGTGCACACTCTCTCACACACACACACTCTCTCACACACACACACACTCAGACACATTATGTATATAGTTAAAATAGATGTTTCTATGTTAATATATAGTCAAATGTAAGTTCTTCCTGTGATCAAAGCTGTTTTTGTCAACCGTGATACGCTACCTTAAAAAAAAGAAAAGTAAAGAAATGATAAGCATTGATCAAAAGTGACAGTAAAGATAATTATAATGATTCTATTTTTAATAAATGCTGTTCTTTTGAACTTTCTATTTGTCTGTGAATCCTGAAAATTCAATATCGGGGTTTCCACAAAAATATGGTGCAGCGTGACTGTTTTCAACACTGAGGATAATCAGTTTCTTGCAGTGTATTTTTTACTTGTTTTCTAGTATAAATATCTGAACATTCTTAAAACAAGAAGCATTTACTTCACAAGCAAAATAAAATGGTGAAGTTATTAAGTCTTGTTTTCTAAAAAGTTTGTTCAAAGTTTTTTTTGTTTTTTCCTTAAAACAAGCTCAAATATCTGCCAGTGGGCTCGAAAAATAACCTTAATAACCTTACTTGTTTTAAGCAAAAACTAACAAATTTGATAATTAAAAAGAAAAAAAAACTTAATATTTTAAGTAATTTTACAATGATTTCATCTTGATTCAACCATTCTTAGATATTTATACTTGAAAAGCAGGCAAAGATGTGGTGCAGTGTGAGCAGCATATTAGACTGATTTCTGCTGGATGGTGTGATGGCAGCGCTCAGGATCTGGTGAATGATGCTCTGCAGGACTGAAGGATTTGTGCTGGTGTCTTCACTCACGTCTGTACTCCTCCTCCAGCTGGAGCTTCTCTGTGTTGCTGTGGGTCAGCGGCGGCTCTCTGCAGGCCTGCACCTTGTCGAAGCAGCTGAAGTCTGCGGCCAGTCTCCCGCCGGCCGTGTGGGTCAGCACGGGCCTGAACTGGCAGCCCCAGAGGATCTCCTGTGGCAGGTAAGATGTGCGGCTCTGGCAGCTGGCGGCCGTCGACTCCATGCAGCCGTTCAGCGTCAGCAGCAGCTCCAGCTCCTGTCGGGGCAGGTTCTCAGCCGTCAGGCTCCTCAGAGGGCTTCGCTCGTCCAGCACGTGATAGAAGGTCAGCGGCAGAAGCAGGAACGGACACTCGCCGCTGGAGTCCAGCTGGAAGTCCACAGCCGTCTGATGCACGAGGCTCTTCTCACCTTCAAGAGACCAGAAATGTGTCTCACACTGAGAAAAAACATTCCTACTTAGTATTATTGTCTTGTTTTCTAGTTTAAATATTTCACAAAAACTAAAATGACCCTAGTGAAAAAAAAAAGTATACTTTACAAACAAAATCATTATTTTGCAAGCCTTTGATTCATTTTTTTTTTGTTTTATTAAACACTTATTGCAAAACCCAACACAGAATATGTGACACACACAAATCTAGCAAAGGTGTGATGTGAGGTATTGTTAATGTTTTGAAAAAAAAAAAAAGAGGCAAAGATTTAAAAATGTGTTAAAAAAAAGTTACAAAAACTAATAAAATGTGCAATTTAGTGTACTAAACTGGAAAGCCTGATGAATTGAAACAACTAATTTTGCACTTAATGCACTTTACTTGTGCTTTTAAGGTACAATTAAACACAGAATTAGTATATTTTATTGTGCTAAAGTGGAACTATACATTAGGTACACTTTAAATATTTTGCATTTAAAGATATATAAAAAGTGACATTTTAGATTTGATATAAAAAAATGCAGTGTGTATAAAAAGTTTATTCTCAGTTTAATCAATATTAATTGTCAGTATGTCTCGGGTTATTTATTTCATACTAAGTATTGGTAATAGATATATTGTATGGTAAAATAATTAAAATTGCAGGGTTTTAGCAGAAAATGAAATAGGTGAGAACACAGAGCCCTGTGGAACCCTTGAATGCACAACAATGTGGTCCGATGTAGAACCTTCTTGCGTGACGCGGGTGGAGAGCAGCTTCCCAGAGAGCTGACACTGAATCAGGAGGCTGTTCCTCATGTTAGCCACGCGCACCATCAGACGCCGAACCCCTCCGCACTCGCACACCACCGCCGCGCGGCTGAACCTGATGCTTCCCGCACGCTTCTTGGGTCGGGCCAGCTTGGCCAGGAAGGCTCCGGTCACGAAGATCTCGGCCAGCCCCGTGAGGACCAGCTGCAGCACGAGCGTGCCGATGGCCAGAGGACACTCTTCAGAGATGTGTCGGAAGCCGTAGCCGATGGTGGACTGGGTCTCCAGCGAGAACAGGTAGGCGCCTGTCAGCGAGTCCACGTTCATCACGCAAGGCGTGTGATTGGACGACGGGTCGGTGTGGAAGTCACCATTCCTCAGGCCGATGAGGTAGAAGACGACTCCAAACATGAACCACGTGGTGACGAAGGTGGAGGCGAACAACGTGATCTTGTAGCGCCACTTCATGTCCACCACCGTGGTCCAGATGTCGTGCAGGAAGAGCTTGACCAGCCCATCTACATTATCGATCTTCACATTACTGCGGCCGTCTTTGGACACCACTCGCCGCACGTTCTCCGTCATTCTGCAGGAGGAGAGATCAGCCTTCATCATCTCTCAACTACAACAACCAGCAGGCCTTAACTAACGCTTCCTTAAATCAGTGTTTCTCGAACCTGTCCTGAAGACCACCAACCACTGCATATTTTGTCTCATGTATCACACCCAATTCAACTCTTCAGCTCATTAGCAGAGTCTGCCAGACCTGAATCGAGTGTAGCCTATGAGAGATATACAACATGAGCGGTGGTTGGGGGTCCCCAGAACAGGTCTGAGAACCAAAAAATGTCTTAAATCAGAACCGGAAGTCTTGAATTCATTAAGCTGTGGCATTAAATGTTGCTCAGTTTTTCGGTCTTGTTTTCCAGTACAATCATCCTTAAATCAAGACACAATAACTGGAGAAGAACAATGCAAATAAAGTCTATTTTTCGAAGAAACTGCTCAAAATGTTTGTTTATGATTACGAGCAGTGGATGAGAGCAAAGCTATTCAAGCGTTACGATTCTTATTATTATTAACATTATTTTTGAGTTAAAAAGTAATAGAGATCAGCCAGAAGTTGTGTTTTGAAAGTCTGAAGCATTTCATTTAGTTTATCCCTTCAGTTCTTGGTCTTAAATGTTCCTTCATAAACCATGCAGAACCCTGACAAAGTGCTCCAGTCACCAGAGACAAACAAACATAGTGCTAGCAACGCCAAGGTCATAGGTTCAATTCCTTGGGAAAGCCAGATCTGATTAAATGTACCTTGAATCCAGTTGTGCAAATGTAAAATAAATGAGATCCCTTCAAATCTCCTTCAGACTCTGACAGACAGAGGAGCATTAGACGTTTCTCACTCTCTGAACTGAACTCTGTGCTGCTGTTGTTGTGAGTCGAGTTAATCAGCAGTCCTTCAGAGTTGTTAATTAACTGAGCAACTCAAGTATGAGGAGATACATAAATACAGAAGCGCCTTGATCTTCTCTGAGATCCTGTGAGAGTTTGTGCTGCTCTGCCCGTCTCCTACCTGTAGCTCTCGCTCCTCTCTCGTCCTTGTGTTTGTGTACCAGTGATATTGAGGAGGGTTAATGAGACTGTAAAGAAGGAAATCACAGTGAAGCGCTGCACCGGTCGAGCCGGTTCTCTCGGACTCCTCCTCCTGCCCCTCACAGACTGTTGTGAGTCCAAACACACTGATCCTTCAGGTAATCTGCCTGGGACACACTCATTTATTCTGCTGCATATTGAGCAGATGAAGATCAGGCAGTATAATCCCATTCACCATCTGTAACAGCATTAATGATGTCTTTAGTAATTCTGACATTTTCATGCTTGTGCTGTAGTCAAATAAATACAGATCCACTATATTTACAATCTGATTAACGGTAAAATGATTGCTTTTCATTAGTCTTGATAAACTGATGATTCTTTAAAGACCCTTTGACTGAATGGTGTTTGAGTAACCAGAAATGATTCATCTATGGCATCCAGCCTGGTCATGACTGGTCAGCACACTGGTTTCAGAGGCGTTCTGACCAGTTGTTTAGTTTAAAACCACGCTTCCAGCTTAAATTGGCTAAGACCAGCCTGTGTGGAGATTGTCTGTTGTTCATCTTTGTGTGACCCAGTAAAACTGTGGAAAGTTCTGATGTGGTTCTGACATTGATTGGCAGGATTTGACATTCTAATGGTTTCTACTAAAAGGACCATTACAAACATAACAAGCCATCAAAAGTTAACCATTAAAGCCATTACACAATTTCCAGTAGCTGTGTTTCTAAATACACAGAACTGAATACATGTAAACTGTTGCACAAGTTTGTTTTTCCAGTGGTTTGTTGCATAAACTGTCTGAAATGGAAACATTACCCCAAGTGTGCATGCAGTCATCACAACGCTAAACACACGCACACTGCAAAGACTACTGGTGCTGATGTTGACGTCGCAGCAGCTTACAGACGTGATGATTGTCAGGAGTGACAGGTGTTTAGTGTGATAACGGAGGTAGAACTGTATAGTGATCATGGCTAATGTCTGTTGTGGTGACCTCATCCTGGTCCCCCTCTCCTCCAGGTTCAGCTGCGGGCTTAAACAGAGAGATGTGAAAAGTGGGTAAGATTCTATAATTTGCAGGTAATGGTAAACGGAATGACACAGGAGTAATTTGTTTGATGATTTTAAAAGGACCCACGTACCTCAGATTTAGTTTCCTACAGGGCAGACAAAGGCAAAGGTCCCAGGAGGAGAGCCATACCCATTGTTCTACTTGGTAATTGGGACCCTCCCTGCGGCGCCGGTTGGCCTGGTGAGTGACTCTTCGGATTGCCCAGTGTAGATGAACATGAGCTGCATCCCATGTTGCCTCGCTTCGCTGTAACTAGGTATTCACAGTGGGGAAGTTGGTCAGTTCCCCGGTCCAGGGAAACAGGGGCGGTTGGAAGCCCAGGACACACTGGAAGGGTGTGAGGTTGGTAGCTGGCTTGGCGAAATCTGTCCACAATGGTGAGAATGGTGGTTTGATTGTTAGATGGAGGCAGGTTCGTTACGAAGTCGATTGCAATGTGAGACCATGGTCTTTGCGGTATGGGTAGTGGAGGTAATAGACCTGCGGGTCGCTGGTGGGATGACTTCGTGATGTTACATGTGGCACAATCCCTGACAAACCTGGTGACATCCTGAGACATGGTGAACCACCAGAACCGGTTGGTGACTAATTCCAGGGTGGCCTGGATACCTGGGTGGCCTGTGCTGGGGTTGTCGTGTATGAGGTGTAGTAATCTTGAGTGAAGGGTTTCAGGAACGTAGGTGTGAGCTGGAGGGAAGTCAGGGGGTGGAGGGTCGTTCTGTTGAG
The DNA here is from genome assembly GCA_032361165.1 of Enteromius paludinosus. Classification (NCBI taxonomy): domain Eukaryota; kingdom Metazoa; phylum Chordata; class Actinopteri; order Cypriniformes; family Cyprinidae; genus Enteromius; species Enteromius paludinosus. The sequence goes on along the minus strand of JAUMHQ010000002.1, from coordinate 2,832,097 downwards.
CCTCCGAGATCTCATCCATGATGTCCTATTGTATCGGAGCCAGGATGATGGATGGAGAAATGATAGATGCCAGTTCTTTCTCCTGTGTTTGTTGATCGAATTGACAGGATAAGGCGTCGGCCTTGCCATTCTTGGAGCATGGTTGATATGTAATGGAGAAGTGGAAACGGGAGAAAAACAAAGACCACCGGGCCTGGCGGGTGTTGAGGCGTTTGGCTGTCCTTAGATATTCCAAATTCCGGTGGTCAGCAAATACAATGAAGGGTGTGGCTGCCCCCTCCAGCCAGTGTCGCCACTCCTCGAGTGCTGCCTTCATTGCTAAAAGCTCCTTGTCCCCGACATCATAATTGCATTCGGCAGTGTTGAGCTTTCTTGAGAAGAAGGCACAAGGGTACAGTTTATTGTTTTCTCCATGTCGTTGGGACAGAATGGCCCCAATCCCCGCGTTGGAGGCGTCCACCTCTAAAATCAATTGACGGCTGGGGTCGGGGTGGTGGAGAATAGGTGCTGAGGTGAAGCGTTTCTTGTTCCTGTTCACAGTCCGGGGTCCAGCGTAAGCGAGGAGATTGATGATGTACCCAAGGAAAGAAATGGTAGTCATATTGAACTTACATTTGGGGAGCTTAGTGCATGTAAAGCACTGATCCACAGATTAGTGGAAGTGGCGCTCAAATTCGCGGGTTTTTTGTTTATTTTATAGCAGATGAAGTAAATGTGATAGCAGTTTGTACAGGGTTTAATTTTACACATAGTAACCATTTCAATTTTTCCTTCTTGTGAACGTAGAAGAGGAAAGTTCTAGCGTACATTTGTTTTGTCCGTTTTTTTGGACAAATAATATAACTATCCAAAGTTTTTTTACGGTTATAAAAACACTGATTTATTACAAAACAAAGATTTATTTTGGCTAGTCAGGCTTATTGTCAGAAGATTTGTTACAAAATATGTCAGACTAACTGAAGTAAGCCTGGCTTATTTGGTAAACTTGTTTATGGAACAGGCCACTGGTCCAGTCTATTCAGAGTTTGTTGTCGAAGGATAAATGTGTGTTTGATTTTGGAATTAATGGAGACATAACAACAGATAATTAATTGGGGTTTTTTACATTACTCTTTAAATTTACTCTAAAATTAAAAAGTAATGCGTTACTTTACAAGTTACTAGGAATAAGTAATATTATTACGTTATTGAGTTACCCCCAACACTGTTAAAAATGACTAATATGAGAGAATTTAGGATGGATATTAAGCACATGCGACGCAGGCTGGGACTCGGATTCGTGAATCTTTTGATTCAGATTCACTTCGGAGCGCGTATCGCTAATCTTTTTTATTAAACTGAACAAACATCAAACCATCGAGGTATTACAGTTACAAACGAAACAAAGAAACAATACACAAATCCCTTAAGAAAATGAACCATGAATGGTTGAATGGCTACACGTGGAGCAGGCTACCCATGTGTGTTTCATTTCATTTATTTATTTATAATTTAACACATTTTGCTAACTTTTGTAATAATCAAATGAATCCTTGTGAAGCACCAAGGTTTTTATTACTTGAAGGCTGCACACTCATGACATCTAGTGGTCAGAGGTGGGAATGTGCCGTCTTACAGAATCAGTTTGTGCAACGAAAACCATATAAGTGCATTAAAATAACTCAACATGTCATTGTGCCTACAGTACGAATAAGTGAGTCTGTGAATGCTTTTGTAAAAAGATGGCATGTGTAGAATTCTGATCAAAATAACTGAAGATTATTGTGGAACGGGCAGCTGAAATGCAAGCTAATCATACAAATCTTTTTTACATTTTTATTCATATTATGGCTTATTTTTTTATCAAAGAAGTGAATGACACTTGAAAACTGCACGTGTGTGTGTGTGTGTGTGTGTGTGTGTGTGTGTGTTACTCTGTGCCACCAGTAGATGGCAGAAAAGCACTAATGGAGCAGCTCATCTTTCCACATTCATGCTGCTCCTGGCCTTTCAGGTCTAGAAACGTTGTTTTTCTTCTTTTTCAAGCCATCTATTAGAGCTTAGAATGAGAAAACACAAGTATTTCACTCTTAACAGTCCCCAAATATCAGTCACTGGTGAAACATGTGGTAAAATGAATATTTGTGATGAATATACAGATCTAACCCTATTGTGTTTTGGCACATTGTTAAAGTTGTCTGTAGAGGTGTTTTTATGGAGGAGGATGCTTGAAAGTTCCAAAATGCGTAGACAGAAAGAAACTAAAAGAAACATAACATAATCTGGTCTTCATCCAGATTAAAAAAAAAAAAAAAGATTTAGTATTATATTGTAATGACCCGGCAGTCTGTGCTGGGTGCATTATGGGTATTTCTCTAGAGTTTACTTATTTATGTGTCATTTAAGCAGGACAGTTGGGTTTTTGTATTAGTGATGTTATGTGTGTTTATGTTCAACTTAGTTTGAGTGGGTTTGGTTTATTTGCAGCCCTGTTAAAAAAACGGAATCACCGAAGGTAAGGCTGCGTGTATAGTGATGGGAAGTTCGGATCTTGTCAAAGATTTGGCCCTTATGGCTCGGCTCCCTTAAAAGAGCCTGCTCTTACGGCTCCCAAATGGCTCTTTATTTAGTATCACTCAGAGCAGAGGTTCCAAATAAACCGCGGAAGCGGTCGGTAACTCTGGTGTAATTTGAACGGGAGCGTGCGGTCTAACAATAGAGTGTACACAATGTTTTTTCGGAACAGCATATCTGTGATTTTCTCATTCTCATTACAGCCAGACCTCACGACTGTTATAAATGCTGAGCGCATGGACCAGTGTTTTTGCGTGCATCAGAGCGGGCTTTACCAACATGAGCAAAGTGAAGATGCGCTTGAAGGACGTTCAGCTTGCGTTAGAAAACGGTCAGTTTAATGTTAGGAAATCATCAGGCTAATTCTAATGTATGGGAGTCTTCGCCCACATCTTAACGAACAATAGCCAGTTGTTACGATATTTAAGGGAGGTGGGCCGGTGCGGTCAACATTTTCACGGTGGATTTCAGTGCTCCACTGAAGCACAGCTTTGTTTACTGCGGTTACTTGGAAAATGGCTATTTTCCTGTAAAAACGCCTCTGCCCACTTCCTCACAGACAACCCCTTCCCACCCCCCATATCAGTTTGATATCCTTGTAAAGTCTAAAGTCTATAAAAAACAAAAAACAGAACAGGCCTGTGTACTTCGAAATTGTTTAACTGATTTTGCAACATGCTCTTCAAATACTAACTCAAAGAAAAGCACAAACCACATACAGACCAACGCGCTCCGGTTCAAACACACTCCTGAGGACTGACAGATACGGATCATGATCTTCTTTCCCAGCACCATCAGTGAACTTCAAATCTGGAGATCAATCACTCATAGTATGTTAATCTGTTGTATTATGACTGAAGTGTCACAGCTGAAAGACACTGATTTGACTTTATGACATGTGATGACTAAAATGACTGTAGATAAGACAGAAAATAAGCATAGGCTCAGTTAATGTGTTGTATTGTGTTTCAGGTGAGGATGGGTGACCTTGTGATATTGTTGCACACACTTATTCCTGCCCTGTGTGTTGCTGATATGACAGGTAATTTAGAATAAAACACGTAAAACTGCCATGAACTCAAAATACCAATTGAATGCAAGAATTGATTGATTATGATGAAATGAATCTGTGGTTATTGAAAACTTTGACCTATCTATATAATTGTATATATTAGCATTTTAAAATAAAAATATTATTCTGTGTTAAACAGAGAATCTCGCTGCTGGAGCGGAAGCAGTCCAGTCTTCCACATTCAATCATTTAGGAGCTGCTCAAAATGCTGTCAACGGCAATAATGAGTCAGATTACGAGCTCGGGTCCTGCGCTCACACTGCAGGAGATGATCCCTGGTGGAGAGTTGACTAGAGTTGTGATCACTAATCGAGGAGACTGTTGTGAAGAGAGGATAGTTGGTGCTCAGATCCGTATCGGCAACAGCCTGGAGAATAATGGCAACAACAACGAGCTGTTAGTGTTGTCTCACTCCATAATGTCACGTTTGCGTCTGGGCTGCAGTGAGTGTTGTCGCGATCCCGCTTCTCAGCGGACAGAGGCAAGGTAGGCAGGACTTCAGTGCAAAATATTTCATAATAGAAAGCTGAACGAAAGTGCAGGGATCTACGCAGGCAATAAACTCAAAAGTGCAAGGCAGACTATCACGAAGACATTCAACAACGACGGATACAAGGAACTGAAAAAGACAAGGTTAAGTACACTCAAACATACGGCACCTGGGGAAACACAGCTGGGAGATCATTAAACACTAAGGTTACAAATTACAGGAGCACATGAGGGAGAACGAATGAAAACAGACACCAAGCACATGGACAAAGAATGAAAACATAACCAAACGTCTGGTGGACACATAATACTGTACTTACAAAATTATTTGAAAAATGAATCAAATAAGATCAACTTTGAATAGAATCTTTGAATTCAAACTTGTCTTTGGCAGAAGTATGTTTAATTTGCTACATGTCTTTTTTTTTCTCTGTGTGTATTAACAGGGTTACAACTGTTGACCTCATCCCATCTGGAGCCACAGAAACCTTTGATTTTAAGCCTGGCAGATATGTCAACATTTTTCTACCTGGGCAGGAGAAATATCTCACTCCGTGTGAGGTCGAGGTGTATGCAGGTGAGAGATGAACGGAGAGAGAAGGTGGTTTGTTTATGCATGTGTGTACAGTATGTGTCGCTATTAATGATGCCTTGATGTTCTGATTTCAGTGGCAGATTAAGTGCAACAAGAAGTTACACCTCAGTCCACTCATTACTAAAGCAAGCACTTCTTAACCATACTAACATAATAACATTATAAACATAACCTGTTCTGCGTGTGGGTGCACAGACGAGCACAGAACACTATTTAGAGTCCTAGCCTCACAAGAGAACAACTTTATATTGATGCTGCCACACAGATCTAAAATAAAGTGATGGACACCAGAGACTTACATTACATTTGTGGAGGAAAAAGGAAAATAGCTATGGACTTCCTGATGATCCTTGCAGAGTATAGCATTGTCATTGTTTTCATTTGCTCTGGTATACAGTATTTCCTAGTTCTGTGTCTGTGTTATCGTTACTGCAGGTTTATTTTGAATTGCTTCGTCTTGCCATTGGACTTTTTGCTTTTATTGAGAAAAAAGAAAGCAGATCTTGCTAAACTATGTCATGATATCAGTCAGATCGGCATCTTAAAACATTTTCATCAAAAGCTGGACCACGGTGCGTTAAATGCATTATTAACGCTCTGTTTTGATTGCTACAATAACGTGTTAAATCTACAGCCCTAATTTATTGGCATGTGTGTGTATATATATATATTCATGAATAGGTAGAAAGTATTGCTAACTTGTATTTGGTCTACTTCAGTATTAAGCTCTGAGAATGACCATATTTTGGTAAGCCACATTTAGCACTGTGTTTTGGTGAAGCATAACACTTTCACAGACAAGGAAAATAAATGTTCCATGTTTAACATAAATAAACGAGACATGTTCCGTCATTTTGACTTCAACTGATGCAACTGACAACACTGATCAATAGGTAAACAGAACCATGAACTGGGCATGTTAGTTTATTTAGAAATAGTCTTATAGACTTATTACAACTAGAACTGTAAAAATGGCGTAGATGGCAGCAGAGACTTATTTTCAGGAATTCTCAGAGCAGCTAGAAACAGCTGAAGTTCACAATGGTTGCCATTACTGAAATACTTTTGCCCATCATAATTAAAATAGATTATAGGGTGTATTGAAATGTAAATAAATATATTGCTCATGTTAATATTAACAACACGTACTATATAATATTTTATATTTGTTCAAAAAATATATATATTTAATCATATTTAGTAACCACAATATTTGAGTTTCCTTTAATTGCAAGGTGTCTTTGTTACACTGTAATTATATATGGAGTAGTACAGAGTAAAATTCATATTAACATTACATTTCATAATTTTTTTTAATATATACATTATTTTGTGTAAATACACAGAATCAGCTTTTATACTACACTTTTATTTCACTTTTCAAATGCTGTTAAAATACAATATGAACAATGCCAATGAGTGTTTAGTCATGTTTCACATTAAATTATTTATTATATTTGCACCATAGTTTATTTCCAGGGGCATTTTGTCGTCTTGTATAAAAACACACAGTATGCCAACCATTTCAGTCAGGAACTCTTAAGTCAAAATATAAATCACAGACAACTAAATGTTTATTATATATATTTATTTGCATAATATGAATATCATTTGGCGGTATGGCTCTGTTCCAAGTTCCCTGT
>JAUMHQ010000002.1:2805962-2817137 GCA_032361165.1 Enteromius paludinosus | reverse complement strand
CGCGCACGTGACGCGCAAGTCTGTCAGCGCTCAGTACATCTAATACCAACGCATTCCAAACGGTATATGAAGATCACGATAAGAGTCTCGCGTCTCGCAGAGAATGTATGTATTTATACCACTTCATATAGGTAATCAATTTCACACAAAGTGTGCAGTTGCAATAATGATTACAATTTTAATATTGATTCTGATGTTGAACAACAAACAAGTTAATTAAGATTTATGTTTTAGATGCTGTATTATCGACAACAAAACTAATTCTAAACGCAGTCACAAAATACTAAAATCTATTTAAACTCGTTGGAAAAGATTTATTTCTGACCAACACACAGTCCGCTGGCCACGGAAGTCTTTAAAGGAACCATAAAGGAACTATTCATCGTTATTCTCCTTATTGATAAAAACCCAGAAAATACTTCCGTATTATTTTTGTCAGTATCACAGACCTCTACTCCGTTACGGTAGGCTATTTAATATTCATCCCGCTGTTCTGTGCTGTATGAAGATGTGTTTGTGAGTTCTGCTGTCATCTGAAGTGACTCTCTTCTTCCTGCAGGTTGATGCCGCCACAGGAAGCGGGGTTAATCGCCATAGCAGCACGTCAGACACAGGGGAAAGGTCAGCAGGTTTCCATTGGCTCTTACGCAGCTGCATTAGCTCTGGTTTACATGTAAACGAGTGTGTCCTTCATTAATGCTGTGCTGCAGGTCGCGGTGGAAACGCCTGGCTGAGTCCTCTGGGATGTGCCATGTTCACTCTCCACCTGCAGCTTCCTGTGAACTCACGCCTCGGACAGAGAATACCCTTCCTGCAGCACCTCGCCGCCCTCGCCGTGGTGGAGTCTGTGAGAACACTGCCCGGATACCAGGTACACACACATAATGCATTAACGTATCGTAATCAGTTTCTTTTTAAGGGAGCAATACAACATTGTAACGATTCACCTTTAAAAGTAACCTTCCCCAAAACTGCCCATGGCTCCTGATGATATATTATGGTCTTATAAAGTGAACCCATCAGTCTGTGCAAGCACTGTGCGAGTGTTATTACTGCGTCCCGTTAAATGAAAGCAAATGTTTGTGCAGGACGTGGACCTGCGGCTGAAGTGGCCCAATGACATCTACTACAGTAACCTGATGAAGCTCGGTGGGGTTCTGGTCAACTCCAGCGTCACGGGTCAGACCTTCAGCCTTCTGATTGGTAAGGTCTCTCAGCCTCTTCAGAAGGTCGGTGTGTTCTCAGAGTCGCTCTCGAGACGTCTCTGCTGTGTCCTGCAGGCTGCGGCTTCAATGTGAGCAACAGCAGCCCGACCGTGTGCATTAACGACCTGCTTCGGCAGCAGAAGCTGGATCCGCTCACCCCGGCGCAGCTCATCGCTCGCTCCGTCACGCTGCTGGAGCGCTACGTGTCCGAGTTCCAGGTGCGCGGGCCGCAGGCGCTGCTACAGCTCTACTACAGCAGATGGGTGCACGGGTCAGTCAGTTCTTCTTTAACCATGTGCCATTTCACATTTTCACAGTGTCGCAAAAAACTAAATGTGATAAACATGCATTTACAGTGCGTTCTTTCACTGCATGATTCTGTCGATCAAAAATGTGTTTCGAATAATCTCACAAGTCAAAATATGAGGCAGAACATGTATAGATTTATATCATTTTATGTAGTTAATAATAAACCAATGCATGTCGAATCGAGAATTGATTTTCTGAAGGCCTGCGATTCTTTCTGGAGTAGGTTCTGAGTTGAGTTCTGAACAGCAGGTGGCGCTGCATGCTTCGGAAACAGCTGTACTCTGAGCCTTAAATAATCATTCTTACGATTGGAGAAGGTTAGAGTGACTCTTCAGCTCTTCTTCATCATCAGTGTTTGAGTGTGTGAGGAAAACTGCTGTTAAACTCTACACGGAGAGAATCCGCACACGTTCAGAAGATCTCAGAAACAGTCCTGCGTGTGTTTATCATGTCTGTGTTTCAGCGGCACTCGTGTGCGTCTCTGGAGCGAGGACGGGCCCGAGGCCGAGGTGCTGGGTCTGGATGAGAACGGCTTCCTGCAGGTGAGGGCCGGAGATGGGAGCGTCGTCTCAGTGCAGCCGGACGGAAACTCCTTCGACATGCTTAGAAACCTGGTGGTGACCAAAACCAGCTGAGCTTCACCTTCACGTCTGCCCAGCTGATTAGCTGTATCGTTTAGCAGAAAAGCCTTTCTCTTTCAGAACTGTGTAAACTCCACATGATGAGTCGTTGCTGCATGATGCTGATCAGAGTCAACCAGAACATCTTGAGAAGTGGGTGTGATGTTTCTGTAGAATTGAGTCTCTCATGTTAGAGCCCATTTTAATTTCACACTGACTGAAGTGAAACACATCTGTGTGTGTGCAGACAGACGGCTGGGATGTTAACGGGCTTTATACGTCTGATTCAGTGTTTGATGTAATGGATCACAGAGTAAAACACGCTCGTATATCTGAAGAAACTAATTTGAAATCATTATGTGGAAGATTTGCAATTCTTCCCATTAAAGTAATGAGTTAGTTACGAGAGGTAATTAGTGATCTGTAATCTGTTGACCTGAAATGTGACTGACGCTCGTTAAAACTCCTGGTTTTGTCTGTAATTCTCGTTTTGTTGCACGCTCGATTTTGAGGTGATTTTGTATATTGGTTTCATATCAGTATGATGAAATATTTTGTAATTATTGATGGTTTGTAAACAGATGAAGATGATCCCTTTTAAAGAAGACATTCCTGAATTGTAGAAAATGAAATAAAATGATTGTGACTGTTCTGTTGTTGTGTGTGTGTGTGTGTGTGTGTGTGTGTTTCCTGGCAGTGTGGTGTTCATCCGTCCTCTGTAAGCAGCCGCTCATCTGTCATCTGCACCTCATGCTTCAGGCTCGTCTCTCGTCTTGATGAGGTGAAAATATTCCTCTGAGCTCTGCTAAACGGTCTGAGATCTTTCACCTCATTACAAACCCATTCATCGCCCCCCACTTCCTCTCATTCAAGCCCATTCAGTCTTATTAAATCACTGATATGCTTCTCCAGGTGGTCCGGTGCTCGGCGGGACGCGTTCACCCATAAAAGCGTTTTTAAACTGATGACGCTGAGCAAACAAGCACACAACCTTTAGAAATCATTAAGCAAATAGCTCACCTCCGATCCATAAACGCCACATCCACAATATCCTGTTAAACAATTTCAGCTGGAGGTTCCCTGAAGGTCAAACCAAATCTATCATCTCTGATACCGGCTGCATAATACAGAACTGCACTCTTCTGTCCCCGGAGACGCTGGCTCTTCTTCAAAATCATAAAAAGCCCCAGTCTTCGTCAGCAAACAAACACAGCGAGTATTAACCCTCTGCAGGAGGAGTATTAGATCTCCAGACGCTTCATCAAACCCTCGTGTGCCAGCTTCTCTCAGACGAGATGAGAGCTCCAATAATAACTTTAATAATGGCGAGAATCGGTACTTCTGTTCAATATTTTGATGCTGAGAGTCACAACTCAACACGCTCTCGTCTGTCGTCTCTCCTTTATTGAGATTCGAATCAAACTAGTCGTTGTAGTAACATCCACTGCATCTCTTGACTCGTGGTTCGCACCATAAATTATCGAGATGCACAATGGTTGAGCGGTATTAATCGAGAGTGACGAGGATTGGTCGATAAACTACAGACAGGTGGATCTAAACAAAATCATTTTCCTGTTTACTCTGTTTCATTCCAGCTCAGTGATCAGCAGCTCGTGAGATGTTCTCTTGAGTTTAAGAGTGAGAAACTGAATATTGGTTTGTTGGAGTGGCTTCTGCCTCGACCAGTTACAGAGTTTGGGGTGGGACTGTCTGTCTGACTGACCAATGGCAGATGTGGGTGATGTGAATCAGTTTAGTCTCATAGAATTCCACACTTCTCCTTTAAAGGTGCAATAATTATGTGTGTTTGATGTTAGCGGTAATGTACAGAATGAAAAACATCAAAGTACCGTGAGAGCGGTTCAAAAACACATGGAGTAGATCTGCTCTTGCGTTATTTTGATGCTCCGCTTCCAATCGAACACAACTGGTGTTTTCTGAGAAAGCTGTTAATGTTGGAAATCTCTAAAACAAACACCCCTAACTCGATAGCTCCACCCCCAAATCCACAAACACTCTGCACTGCTGAAGGATCCTGACTAGAGCCAGAGGAAGCACATCACACCAGTCCTCAGGTCCTTACACTCGCTTCAGTTACATTAAGAAAGGATTTTAAAGTTCTTTTACTCATTTAGAAGTCATTCAATGGCCTAAGAACTAAATCCATTGCAGATATGCTCACATCAGAGCACTCAGATCATTAGGATCGAGTCAGTTAGAAATACCAAGGGTTCACACAAAACAAGGGGAGTCCGCTTTTAGCTATTATGACCTTCCAGAAGAGACCACATGTGCTGAAACATTAGCCACATTTAAATCCAGACTCAAAACTCATTTGACTGCATTTATTGAACGAGCGCTACTTTCAAACACACTTTTCCAAATTTTTTAGGTTTTTAAATGTCATGCTTGTACTATTTTTGTATTTATGATTATTTTAATTCCTTTTATGTAAAGCACTTTGAATTACCATTGTGCAATATAAATATAAGTGCACCTCCCCCTTCATGGATGGACACGCCCCTTGCTGTGAGTTTGATTCACTTTTAACAGACTTCCTCAGAAATCACTGCACCTTTAAATTCTGACATTTTTACAGAAATCCTGCTGAAAGATTTGCACTTGTTTGCTATAGTTAAATTAGATGAAATCTTTTAGTTTAGTAAATGTTGGCACAAACGTATGTTTTAAAGACAATCTGTGGATGATTATGTCTTGCATTTCTGAGTTTAGTGAACAATAACATGCAGCAAACGTGTGTCTCTGGAGCACAGAAGCAGTCATAAGAGCACAGCTGTATCTGGAGCAATGGACAAAATTGATCCTTTTTTCTTTTTATGTCAAAAAATAATCAGAAAATCAAAGATCATGTTCCATATATTGTAGATTTCCTACCATAAATGTTACCTACCAACAAAACTTTTGAAATGTCAAAAAACAGATTTTTTTGCTCCCTCGTTTCCAGATTTTCTAATTGTTAGTTGTATTGTCAAAAAAAGCCCCTAACGACTGTTTTTGTGGTCCAGGGTCACAAGTAGTGTTCGTCTGGAGGCGTGTCCTCTCCTCCGTGCTCCAGACGTCATGGCTGTAGGATCCTGCGCATGTGAACAGCTGCTCTGTGGTTTTGCGGGTCACCTCTCGTGACTGATGATGACCGAGGTGCTGATGTAATGAGGGACGGCGACGGGGCTCTGTGTCCGGTTCACCTCCTCGGCCCGGTAACCGTCAGTGAAGTGGCTGAGAGCGTAGGGTCCTGACGGGGTGTGTTTGCTCCAGACGTGGTGGAGGTTGAGAGCGACCCGGCTCTGGGCCACCAGGAGTCTCTTGTCCTCCGAGAGTCTGCGTCTCTGCGTCTGCTGACCGAAGCTCTGGAGCTCCTGATGCTCTCTGCTGTGGTGGTTCTGACCCGACTCCTCTTTAAACGGCCCGCCGGGTCTGTATCCGGCGTGAAGCAGCTGGGCTGTGAATGCGGCGTCTCCCGCTGGACCTAATGGACAGAAACGAGGCCGTTAGATCTCCGTCACAAGAACACACAGAAGAACATTTTTGTTTAAATGGTACCCTAAAGAACCGTTAACATCTTAACAGTCTTTTTCACAAAAGTTTATTTGTGGCAAAAGAAGGTTCTTCAGATTATAACAAGTAAGAAAAAGATGATTCTGTAATATCTGTGTTTTACTACATTACTACTTAATGCAAGCTGTGTCAAAATAACCGGTGGTCAGTGGAGCTTCGTCTTTGGGGGGTGTTTCACCTTCTGATCACACTGCAAAACATAGTTTTCCTCATTGTGTTTGTCTTGTTTTCCACTACAAATGTCCAAAGAATCATAAGTCAAGATACACTGAAAAGTAGGAAGTCTTGTTTTATTAAAAAACTAATCTAAATGAATTGTGCCAAAGCACTGAACAGTATCAGTAATGCATAATGACAAGATTAATCACTCAATTATCAGTTAAAGGCATTTCATTATTGAATGGAGATTGAACGGACAGTTGTCTGGATCAGCTCATTTTCAATAGGATCTTTGTAATCAAATCAACAGTAATCGCTCGAAATGTATTGTCTCCAAGTTAGCAAGTCAGAAGAACCAAAACTGCGTCTCTGAACCCAGGACCCAGGAACCCAGGCTCTGTCAAGGTCAGTTCTCCTCTGGCCGGACCAAACCAGGACTTAATTTCCAGTTTAGTTTTAAACGCAGCCATGTCAGATTGTGTGTGTGTGTGTGAGTGTCTGTGGTTCTGATGTTAGCAGTTAGTTACCCGTGTAAGCGCAGTAGTGTGCAGGCGTCTGCAGGAGTGCTCCAGGTTTGTCGGCACCGCTGCAGCTCCAGGGTGTTTCTCTGCGGCCTGACCGTGTCTGTGTCTGCGCAGCTGTGTGTGTGTAGGGCAGTGTGTAGGACGGCTCGGGGACATGTGTCTGCTCCCGACAGGACGGCAGGCTGCAGGGACTCGTCTTCCACGAGGGACACTCCGCTTCATCCGTGTGCAGCGAGGCCTTGAAACCTTTACCAGGTGAGTCTGTGAGCGCTCTTATCTGCGCATACGGGGACACTTTGGGTTTGCTTTTGATTTTGGCTGCTTTGGATTTCAGCTGTTTGCGTGAGTCCTGAGGAGCCGCCAGACTCGAGGTCTTATAACAGAGAGACGGTCTGGATCTGCTCTGGTCCTGGGAGATCTGCATCTGTTTATATTCCACATCCCTGCGGTGATACACAGTATTAGTGAACACAAGGTTTTTTAATTCACTCTTTCATAAATTAAGGTCTGAAAGATGCCTTAAATAAATGTTTTAAATTGATTAGGTTGTGTTCACGAACTGCTAAATCTGAATTTCCTCCTCACTATTTCTGTCTTGTTTTCCAGTATAAACATCTAAACATCTTTAAAGGGGTCATAAGATGTTGCTAAAATTACAATTATTTGGTGTAATGTAATGTGTTTGTGGTTTAATGTTTAACACACATTATTTTCCACATACTGTACATTATTGTTTCTCCTCTAAGCCCGCCTCCTGAAACAAGTCGATTTGTACAAAGCTCAAGGTTGTGCTCTGTGCTCTGATTGGCCAGCTCTCCAGTGCACTGTGATTGGTCGAGTACCTCAAGCGTCTGATGGAAATGTGGTCAGCAGCAGACTGTTCTTCCTCTCTTTCTAGTCTCTGTGCTCAGCCAGCATAGACTGCTCTGTCAGCTTCACTATCACTATTATCTCTGCGCTAACAGCTTGTAACACCCCACAGAGAAATGAAAACTTGAAAACGCACCAGATGACTCCTTTAAATCAAGATACAGTTACTGGAGAAGCGAATGAAGAGTCTTGTTTTCTGTGAAACTGACAAAAACAAGTATCTGTCAGTGGGGACTGAAAACTGGTTTCCCTCTGAACTAAGTGGATTTTTCAGGCTATATTGGCAGATATTTGTTCATTTTAATCAAACTTAATTTTGATCTTTTTGTTTTTCATAAAACAAGACTTGTCTGCTGCCATGTTGCACCTCATATCATTAGTTAAGGGTGTTTGTACTCTAAAACAAGACAGAAATACAGAGGAAGATTTTCTTTTGTTTGCAGTCTGATCAGAAAATACAGAAAAAGTATCATATTCCATATTCTATACTTCCATCTTCTAGTGGTTGCACTGCATGACTAGTAATCCTGTAAGATAACAGATCACACGTGAACCGGACTGTGACGTGTGTGTAAACTGTACGATCATGACCGCTATTGGTAAGATTGAGGTTGGCAGTTTGATGTTTTAGTGCAGACTCGTTGATTTCATGTTTTATTGGCTGGTCAGCAAACACTGAGAGATGATCGTGCTGAATCACAGACTGTAAACCTCTCTCACTAACCCACATAAGAGCCACGATTGTTTCCCGATGCTATAATCTTTCGCCTGGGACAGCTGGAAATCGTGGAGTGTGTTTTGGGCTTTAAAGGAGGTGGAGTGAGACTCACGTGAGGACGTAGTTGACGCTGACGATGCAGTGAGGTCGAGATGAGCGGCTGTTGTGAACGATAGTGGCACAGCTCTGAACCCAAACCCAGCCGCCATGTTTGGCCAACATCCGGTAGTACTTAGTGGTGACCTGCCCCTTCACCAGCACTGACACACACACACACACACACACAGGCTGAATCACAGGGTTGTGGGTAACACATTACAGTAATCAGATTACTTTGAGTAACTAGTGAAGTAATGCACTACTTTTGAAGAAAAGGATTCAAATAATGATCTCCAGTTCCTCTGTTTCTGATGTAGAGACTGACAGCTCTGGGGTTGCCATGTTGAGAGAAATCAGAGCGTTGTGTGTGAACATGATCTTACTGTAGTTCTAGACTAAATATCAACATGTATTTACTCAAAAACACATTCAGTGTTCCTCGGAATCAATAAGAAGTCAAATATTAACCTAATTAAATGTTAAACTAATTTCTGCATTTAATCCCATTTGATTAACCAGTGTCTCTGCTACTGACCTTCAATGATCCGGTTAAATCACGCTGATGAACTAAAATGACACGTTTGTGTTTAATTTGAGTTATTTCTGAATAGTGTTGATCTTTCTTCATGTGATTCGTTTGATCTGTCCTCTACTGTACAGACCCGAACCTACATCTCCTTCAGACTGAGACACATTCGTTTCACTTTTACTGCAAAAGTGCTTTTACATTTCTAAAAGAAGAACTGATGAAGTGTATGTGGAGACTCACGTAAATGATGTGCGTATCGCAGATGGAAGACATCGCAGCCGTGGACGTGATGGTAGAGAGTCTTCTCAATCAAATCCTGCGGCTCGTAACCCGTTAACTCGGCCACCCTGACACAAACAAAACAGTAACGCACTCGCTCAGCAAGGGTTTCGTTCACTGCTCCTTCTGAAGAAACCATTTTCAAGAAACGTTTGAGTACTTAACTACATCCCACTCAAAAATATCATCTGCTTTCACTCTCTTATATCCTGGTTTTAGTTCGTACTGATCTGGACATGTTTAAAACGTTCTACAGCTAGCACTTCTCATGTTGCTATGGACAAAAGCGCCTGCTAAATGAATTAATGTTAATGTGTAACTCTGTTCATGAAAGAAGCTCCTTGTGTTCAGATGACTGCTCCTCAGACGTCGTTGTGTTTTTAATGTCTGAGAAGGCACTGAGCTGCGCTGCTCTTGCCTGGTTAATGCTTGGTTAAATGGTTAAAAATCACAACTAAGATCTTTTTCTGGTTCATTCAGGACTGGAAATACTAGTAACTGTGGAAATGGAAGATCAACATGGTTTCTGCAGGTCTTCAAACGTCTTAATTCACAGAATTAAAAGAACTGTATTTTCAATCTTGAAGACATTCCCACTAAGAGACTTTGCTGATGTACTGTGTTTCATTTCAGTGTTTACATTTTCTTCACTTGCTCGGAAAAAGGTCTTAAATTTGTCTTGAAGGCTGCAGAACTCTGTTCACCCTGAGCACATTGCATCATGGGATACAGCGGTGTGTTGGAGGGAAGCGCACCTGCTGTCCAGGAAGATGAGTTTGAGGTCCAGACTAGCGCGGAACATGAACATGTTACTGTGGAGTTTGATCTCAGTGACGCCGCTGGGAGGAAGAGACTGACCGACCGCCACCAGACCCACGATCTGATAACACGACTCGAACAGAGACACGTCCATCAGCAGCTGACGCAGCTTCAGGTATCCGCTGCAGTGAATCACCTGTACACACACACACACACACACACAGAGAGTCACACACACGCAGAGAGAGAGTCAGACTCACCTGTATGTGTGTGTGAGTGTGTGGAGATAGAGAAAAAGAGTGTGTGTGTGGAGATCGAGAAAGTGTGTGTGTGTGTGTGATGAGCTGATGTGTGTGTGTTTCTGTGGTTTATGTGGACACAAATGTGTATAATGACATGGGTATGACAGGTATTACAATATGAAGGTCATTTATGAGGACATTTTCAGTGTCCCCGTAATTCAAAAGACTTAAAAAACAAACTAGGCCAATGGGGTAAGAAAAATATTCTTATTTCAAACAGAAAACAAGATTATTTTGCTAACCCCATTGGCAGATTATTTTGCTTGTTTTAAGTAAAAACTCACTTAATTTTAGCTTGTTTCTTCTAAAAACAAGACTGTAATTGTTTCTTGTCTAGAAAATCCTTCTTGATTTGAGCATTTTTAGATATTTTGGCTGGAAATAAGAAAAAAAATCTGGTCTTAGAAAGCATTTTTACAGTGCACCTCTAAATCCTCCTGACAACTCCTGGCTCAGATACTGCTTGTTTGGACATTTGGTCCACACACACACACACACACCCCTCTACATCCAGAGCTTGATTTATTCTCTGCTTAGCATAAACCACTTGTTTATTGGCAAGGTAAATTTTAAACAAATCTCCCGAGGCTGGCTGATGAAGCGGGTGGAGGCGCACGGAAAGCGCATCGGTTCTGGGTGTAGTCAAATGCGCGGTTCGCGTTCAAACGAGTCTTTGCTACATTTAATCAGATCAGCTTCGAGGGTCAGTTCATGCAGCACAGTGTCGACAGTGAAATGGCAGCGAATCTGGCTCTGAAGTGGCTCTCCATGTGAACTCGAGCTCTTGAGAAATGTTTTGACTTAATGACATTTGCAATGCAAAACTCGGCTTGAGATGCGCTCGCAGAAAATAACGCCCGCGGCAAAAAAAAACCAAGAGAATATCACTTTACCAGCCGTCATCTGCTTTAATTCCAAACAGAAACACGTGCGTGTGTTTGATTTATTAGAATAGCTTTAGAGAGACGAACTCACCTTATAACCGCCGCAGGTGAGTCCCGCGTTCCGCTTCGCCAGAACACACTTCATCCGCAGGAAGAACGAGCGCTCCATCTCCAGCTCTGAAACACACCCGGGAGGAACGCGGATTTAGTCTGTGTGTGTGTGCACCTGGCATTTATCATTTAAAACAAAATTGTCCCCATAAACATAGGAATAGCAGTAAATGTTGACCTTGTGAGGACATTTGTTAGGTCTCCATGAGGAAACAAGCTTATAAATCACAC
>JAUMHQ010000002.1:2778820-2799893 GCA_032361165.1 Enteromius paludinosus | reverse complement strand
CTTCTGTTTGATAATGTTCAGTGCTTTGCTACAATCTGTATTGTTAAAAGCGCTATAGAAATAAAAGTGACTTGACTGTGTTTCAGTAGTTTTCCTTGTAAAATGTGCAGCAAGATGAAAGCTGGTGGATAAAAACCGTAATGCGTTTTCTCATGTGAACTGAAACACATTTGGTGCAGTTTGCAGATTTTATGTCATCATTTGACACGGTGTGCTGAGTATTTCTTGCGGGCAGCAGCGTGCCTTTCTAAATGGCGTGAGTGTGCAGGCCGGCGAGAGCACAATCATTACATTTATTTGTGTTGGAGGTTTGGCTGTGATACTGGGCTATCACTTTCTCTCTGCCTGTCACCGCTGATGGATGAACTGCGCCGGCTCTGGGTGGAAAATACAGGAGGAGACCAAAAACCAGCCTGCCTCAATAGCGTGTAGAAATTCACACAAACCAGCCGTCCTGTTTCAGGTCCTCACAGAGAAACTCGGAAGCGTTAGCTGTGATGACTTTACGGTAGAGAGGCTTCGAGAGCGGACTCGTATTCACCTCTGTTAGGACTCAGCCTCATTATCGTCTCTCAGTTCCAGGTGTTCAGCTCTTCTCCAGACTCGCAGAACAAATCCAGCCTTTCCTGCTCTGGAGGGTTTTCCTCTCCTGCAGGTCAAATACAGCTTACAATGACGTTTAGAGGAAACTCTGTGACAAAGGGGAAAGGAAAGCTCTCAGACGGGCTGTTTTAATAAGAGGAGCTTGTTCGAATGCTGCATTTCTAATAAACAGCGGGCTTTATCAGCGCTGACAGGGCGAGCAGATAATGAGGCTTTCCAGGCACAGCTTGAACTGATTGAACAGACAAAAGTGCTGTACATGAGTCTGTGTGCCTCCCACAATATAAAGAGAGAAAATATACCAGGTGTCGACCTCTGATGATTAATGAGAAGAGCGTTGTATTTAATAGCTAAATTACCCTCCGCCCTGATTCAATGTTTTGTGACGGTGTGTTTGAGAAGATGCAGATATCGGTCTGTAAAATCATATCCAGACTCTCTGAGTGTATTGAGCCTGTGACAGAACTTTACAGAGTAAGTAGTGTTGCTGGACAAAAACTAAACAAAACAACATTATTATGTGTCAGTGTCTAATTCAGAATCTTATAGGGATTGCTCAAAACCAATGTAGTGCATGTATCAGTCTGTGGACAGGTGTTGTTGTGAGTTTAGACCAAATGAAGTGTTACAATATGGATTTGAAATCCATTACCCTTAAAATACAAAAATCTGATCTATGATCATGAAACCAGATGGAAATATGCTTTCATTTCCTCATGTCTTCTGTCCAGACATAAAGGCCGACCGAAACACTCGGCTTTGAAATAACATCAGTTATTCTGGAGGCATCCAGTGCTGCTGGTGGTTTGTTCATTTCTGTTTAATATATTTGTGTGTAAAAATATATATTTTTAAATCTTTTTTTTTCTTTTACCTTTAAGAAGGGTAAATGTCTCTGGAGAAATTCTGAAAGATAAATTAATTCATACTTTAAATGCTCTTCTGCATTTGTTACTGTCTCATTGTCATGAAACACTTGGGTGGTAGTATTTTTGAGTAGGCCTCTGTGTGTAAGTGTGTGTGTGTGTGTGTGTAAGTGTGTGCACCTGGTATTTATCCCCTTATGGGGACCAATTATTGACCTTGTGGGGACATGTGTTAGGTCTCCATGAGGAAACAAGCTTATAAATCACACAGAATGTTTTGAAAATGTAAAAAGGTCTGTCGTTTTCCTGTGAACACCTATGGAGAGACCCTATGTGCGTGTGTCAACAAAGAAATAACTTGCTGTTTTTTTTCCTCTCTAATTGCTATTAAAATGAAATCAGGATTTTTGCTGTGATGAAGAAAGAAAACCACTTATGAAACAATTTTTTCTGTTTTTAAGCATATAAAAAGTCTTGTTTGGAGCAGATGTGTTTGCGTTTGTTTTAGTCGAGCCTCTTTGATATGAACATTTAGGAGACAGTGAAGTCTTAAGTGTTTAGTTTTGAACAATTGTGCCCTCTAGTGTTTGCGGGAGAAATAATAACTGACTTGTGTTGTGAAGCAGTAAAGAGTTGTGACTGGTAAAGACTGATGTGTTTTGAGTGACTGTAGATCTGCAGAGGTTTGGGTCGTTAATGAGTGTTTAATCATCGGTCTATTAGACACGCGATGGTCCATACAATCCAGCTAAACTGTTTCAACTGCTGCTGCTGGATGTGTGTGAGTCTCTGGAGAGAGTTTTCCTCTGTACACTGTCATTAGTCGAGTCATTTATTACAGGAGAAAATCAGCGCTGTAGAGACCTGTCAGCTGCTGCACCTGCGCCACACGTGTGTGTGTGTCTGTGTGTGTGAGAGTAAGAGTGTGTGTGTGTGTGTGTTTTCAGCTCAGTACAGCGGTTAGGGTTAGTAGTGATCCACAATAACCAAATTAATATAGTTGAGTGTAAACACACACAGCTCTGTGAATCTTGTGAATATTCAGTAGCATGTGGAAAGCATTTCTTCTGCCGGCTGCTGGAGTGGCTGCTTCATGCAGTTTGACCTGTAAAGCTCCACAATTAACCAGACTTAACCAGATGCACTCCACTTCATAAAGCCCGTGTGTTCACAATAGTCTGGACTCTGGCTCCGCAGACTGTTTTCATTAAGCAGCTCTGATCACGCGAGCACAAATCAATCTCTCATTGTCAATGGAATAATGTAAGAGAGTCAAGCGGCTGATGAAACCCAGACTGAAGCGTCGCTGTGCTGAGGAATGAGAAATCTGCTCTGGAAAATGTAGCTTCGCATTTATAATATCACACAGTCTCTTTTATCCTGTGGCTGGGCCCCGGGGACTAATAACTCCTGCTCCGTTTGGTGGCCCCTGGACTGCTTTTTCTCTTCCTGATGGCAGACATATGGCTTCCGGCTTTGTGTGTTGTATAACACATGTGAAAGCAGAAATGATCATCCAACTTTCCTTATGGAAGCTCACCCCGCGGTCGGTTTCTATCAGACTGTCTCTTCAGGGGTGTTCAGATCTCAGGGTTTCTCCTGATGAACTGAAGAATGGGCTTCAGATGAACTGTTTAGCTGGATTTGGTGTGGCATGGAATTATAAGTCAAATTGAAGAACTTCAGTCAAACGACATTTATTGTGAGAAAGTGAAAAACTACTCTCTGTGAAATGTATTTTGTTGAAAATAAGCAGATAATTAAATAAAGTGGCATCTGTTTCCTCTGTTAGACCTCATTTTCAGCTATTTGAATAAATGTGGCTCCAATTATGTTCTGAGCCAACATGAGCTTTTCCATGAAAGAGCAACACGTATGTTTTATTTCAGAGTTATTCTCATTGGATCGGTGTGTGTTCAGTCTCAGATCCGAGACACACATCTAATGATTGAAATGTATCAAACCTCAAGTTAATGTTGTTTGTATGTGTGATCATCAGGGCCAGACACTGTAAAACCGATCTGCTTTTCTGCTTGTGTTTGTCCAAATATTTTGTGCACTTGAAATATACATGTAGAGCTCTTTCACATCATCATGAATCATGAATTAAAGTCATTTCTGTCATTACTCCATGTTGTCCCAAATCTGTGTGACGTAAGTTCTTCTGTGGAGCACAAATGAAGGGATTTTGCCTCGTTTTCCGTACTGTGAGGGTCAGTGATTTTTTAAAACTGTTCACACAGCTGTTGGAGGGCAAACGTGGTTAGAGAGTCGGATCTGTAACCTGAAGGCCGTAGGTTTGAGTCTCAGGTCCAGCAGGTATTGTATTGTATGAATGTCCAGCGCTCGCTTCACCTGTAATGCCACGACTGAGGTGAGACCCTAAGGCACCAACCCCCGTCTGCTGCCCACTCCATGTGTGTGTGTGTGTGTGTGTGTGTGCACTTGTACAGCTATCTTTGTGAGATGCCGGTTTGAGTTTTAGGTCATCAGAGTGAGGCCATTTTGTCCGGTCCTCACTTTCTGAGATTCCTTTAAAGAGAGTCCTTCTCACTGTGTGTATTTTTGTTAGAGCTGCACAATTATTTGTTAAAGGATCTCGATTCGACCCCCCACACGATCTTAATCCAGCATTTATATGATTCAGTCAATTATGTTTTCAAGAACAGGAGACGAGCATAACTCGTCTGATCTGGAGATAACAAACAATCACTCACAGTACACGTCACATGTGGTTTTGCGCGGGCAGCGGCCAGATGTGCTTGTTACGCTGGTTTCATACCGCGCGCGTCACCCCGGGTATACTTCACTTTAGTTCCGTTCAGTCTCACGGACGGAAGCGTGTGTATCTACCCAGTCTCACGGTGTTTATTCGCGGCAGGGACACGTTTATCTCGTTATTTTCTTGAGTCCAGCACGTTTTTTTGTTTTTTTTACTAAGATGCATCCAATGCGCGCGCAGACTGTGCTTTTATACTGGCAGCGTTTGTCGCGCGCAGCTGAATCACTGCTTGTAATACAGTAGACTAGATTGAATAGGCTATATTACCTTAATCTTTTGTGTATCATTCTGTAAAATTAAAAAATCAGTTTGAGGGTTCCAATAGGCCGCTGGGCTCTGGAAAAATAGAAAGGACTCACTATTCTAATGCACTAGCTGTGTTATATATCATTTGTCCCGCATCAGTTCACATCGATAATTACTAAACAAACAATATATAGGCACATCTATAAAATATTAAATAAATAATATTTATATGTAGTTCTTTAATTGTTTTAATGTTTAATGGTGATTTTTTTTCTTTGCATTATTACATTCTTTTTCATTGCATTTTTTTAAATTGAAAGCAAAGAGTATTATGTATTATTTTACTGCTGTTTGATAACCTCATGTTCAGGGGAAAATCTTTAAAATAAAAAAAGTTCTCCAGACTCGTGATCTTTATTCTAAGAAAAAAAAAGTGATTCTAATTTTTTCACCGCTGTGTGTGTGTGTGTGCACTTGGACGGGTTAAATGCAGAGCACAAACTTCAAGCAAGGGACACCATACCTGGCCACATGTAACGTTTTTTTTCTTTAAAACATGTTTAATTAAAAAAATTAAGAATTTGGTACAGGTTTCGAAGGGCATCAGGAAGCCTAAATCATGACATTGCCATTGTTTTGATGTATAGTACAGTATTAAATTTGTTCTTTATACCGAACTGATTGATTGCTCAACCCAGTTAGATTTCATCTCACTCCTCGATCTTCTGTTTTCACAGAAACACAAACGCGCTTCAGTGGATGAACGCTTGATGGCGCCACTGGAACAGAAAATATTTAAAACATTTCAATCTCTCATTAAACCTCCATCATCTGTGCCTTATTAATGAATGCCATACATGATCAGTTATTGTATTGTTATTTTATGAGGAATGTTACATAAGGTTAGCAGGTTATACAAGAGTATACGGATGAAAAAATACTAATAGTTTATAGTAAATACTGTAGTATTTGTGAACCATACTATAGTGAAGTGAAAGTTGCTGTGGTAATAGAACATCTATAGTCATAAATAAATTACTCAAGTCAATACTGTACTTTTTTTCTACAACTATATGGTTAAAAGCACTACAATACACTACAGTTTACTGTAGTAAAAACTAAAATATACGGCAGTATGTATTACCGTTTATCAGCTAATACTGTACGCTGAAGCGTTCATGAACAAAGTGTAGTAAATAATAGGGTATAGACAGACACACTCTACGTTTCAAATACACCCTGGTATTTATTATAAATTACCATAGTAGTTTTTCATGTGAGTTGACTAACCGCATCGAGATTATTTCGCGTTAGTTGTCGTGTTTATTCGACAGGACTGTCTCCGCGTCCAGATATGGGTTAATCTGTCAGGAATATGCTCTGGTGTCTTGGAGCTGATCATTGACCGAGACTCCTCCCAGACAAACTTCCTCAAACTCGGTCTGATCGCGAACAGCGCGCGCAAATGGAGAACAGAACCAGATCGGAAGTTTTTTCTTAGATGTTATTTTGTTTCCTCTCGATGTCTGATCTGAAGAGGCAGATGTCGTGGCACGAGGATTTCGCCAGGAACCTTTCCAGATTCTTTTCCAGAAATAAGTCCGCGGAGAGCGAGGGCAACGAAAGGTTTGTCTCAGCAACTCATTCTCGGCTATTTTTAGCTCTTTAACGAGTGAAGTCGAGGCACGTTTCTAAACCTGAATGTGTATGCGGCACTTTTGAACGTCGTGTCGTGTTTGTGTTGTTTGATGTGTTCTCTCTCTCTCTCCCTCTCCCTCTCTCTCTCTCTCTCTCTCTCTCTCTCTCTCTCTCTCTCTCTCTGCGCCAGCCTGTGCCAATGAAATCACCACAACAGTGTGTTTGTTCTGCATTTCAAGTATCTTTAATGCAGATGATTCAATTCTGTGCTTTTTTTCTCTCGTCCAAACGAACTGGAAACATTTAGAAGTCATTAGACAATCGCAGGGTGTGTCAGTCTGTCTCTCTTTCTCTCGCCTCTGGAGAGAATCTGATATACGTGAACAGTTGCAGGCAGGTATCTGGGCTTGTGGCTGAAGGTGAGAGTTCATTATCACGGCTTTGCATATTCATCTGATTTGTTTATTTCCTTCCCTCAGTGAGGTCAGAGAGGCTGATGAATCAGCAGTGACCTGCATCCCTGATCCTGATCAAACACCTGAGTACCTGAGCACAGCATCTGCACAGGTACGGCCTTCACACGCTTTACTGATAACTGAGCGCTTCATGCCGAGTGCATTGACGAATAGCTAACTTAGTTAAATACTTGTCTCAAGATATGATTATCTCTCTATTAATCTACGTCTATTTCGACACTATTTTGTCCTGTGCATTGCTATAAAATTGCACAGATTTACAGTGATAACCAAGTTCTGATTGATTTTGAACTCCACTGATTGGGCATTGCATTGAAGAGATCAATGCAAGGCATCAAACACAGAAACATAAGTCATCTTTGATGCAAACACAGTCACAGTCGAAGGTACTTTGGCTTTCGTAGAGCCGGCCTGGATTGAAGACGCTGTGTTTTGTTCTTTCTTCTGTTAAACTGGGTCTGTGGCAGCAGAAGTCTTCATCTGAGCTTGTGTTTGTTTGAGAGCAGACCCGTCAGGACCTGTTTAACTCTGATCAGGCAGATCTTTCACAGAATGCAGATGTGTGAGATTTAAGACCTGATCAAAAAACAAGACCGTAACGATAACATGTTTTAATGATTGCTCTAACTTTAGAAGAATAGTGAGTCCACACCGAAGACGATCACAGAGGAGAACAGTCACTTTCAGGTTAATGAACTATAAAAAACATTGACAGCCAATCAGAGTTCACTCAGCTTTATCTCGTGCACTTAAAGCAGCAGATGACAAAACTGTGATGCATGCTTTTAATAAACAGAACTTAACTGCAATCTAGTTTTGAGAGGTCTCAGTCCTGCGTTTTCCCTGTCTCTGTTATCTGACACACTCAGTTTGGTTAATTTGCTAAAAGTAACTCAGGAGTAAATATATTGCAATATTACAGTAACACTGGCCTTTTTATATGGTTTCTTTCTTTGTCTTTTCTCTTGTTGTTCTTTATTGTACCTGATTATATGTTTACAGTATTTTTGGATTATTCTTTAATATATCCACTAATTAGTTTATTAATTAAATGTGTCCCGTTTAAGTGTTAGCATTTCATGTAGTCATATATTTCTCCCTAACCATCTCTACATCACCTTTAACGAGCTCAACCTGCGTTTACTCCTATATTAAGAGTTCTTCAGTAAGACTTAAGAACTTTGGCTTTAAGCACTGAAATGGTTTTAAGCTAAAACTTCCAGCCAGGAACTCTTTGGAGGATTAATATAAAAATCTTTGTGCCCCAGTAGCCAGTTGCATGAAATGATTAGAAAAGAAAACACATTTTTGTTCAGATTTTCAGTCTGGGTTAGTTGATGTTTGTTGCTGAAAGTCAGTCAACAGATTTAATAGCAAATCCTGAAGATCACAGCTATTTTAAACTGATTTCAGAACACATTGTTTTGATTTGTTCGGTGTCTCGCGTGTTTGTGTGTGTTGTGATCGGAGCGACTGCAAGTGTGTGAGACCCAGTGTTTTCTCTTACTGTTTACAAAGGTTGGGTATTTCAGTTATTTAATTATTTATTTTATTATCAGACTGGTCATAGAGTATTAAAGAACAATGTAGCTTGGTCTAATTTGGATCTGAAAAGTAAGACTGAGCTAATAGTTTTTACGACAGTCTTAACAGAGAGGCTGAGATTTTGCCACTGTGTGTTGAATCAAAGAGTCGGCAAGAACACGATGGAAGACCGCTGCTTTTCTTTCTTTTAGTTTTGAGGCAGTTTCCCTGTGTTTTAGTTTTCTAACATTGTAGACCTAATGTTAGCAGTCAGCGAGCATGGGCCTGAAGGGGTTAAGTGTTTGGGTGGGATGTACTGGGGGAGGGGCAAGAGAGATTGGCTCGCTGAGCTCTCTCGCTGCTGCAGGAAGACTCTCAGCTCTGTTCTGCTCTCTTCAGGAGTCGCTGGCGTCTGACGGAAACACAGCGTCACACACTGAGGACGGATGGCGAGGGGAGGCCTCTGTTGCGCCCCCTGCAGACGGCTTCCTCCGACGCCTGGGCAGCCTGCTCCACTTCAGCCGGACAGAGCCGAGCGCAGTCCAGTGGGAGACACTGACCACAGCCCAGAGAGACACACACACCAGCGCAGACACACCGCAGAGCGGAGCAGAGCCGGAGCGCACACACACAACGTGAGTCATCCCGGCACCAGCCATCCGTGTGTGTGTGTGAGAGAGAGAGAGAGAGTGTGTCTGAGAGAAATAGAGAAAGAGAGAGTGGGTGTCTGTGAGAGAGAGAGAGAGAGAGAGAGACTGTGTGTGTGTCTGTGGGAGAGTGAGAATGTTAGTGTCTGTGTCTCTGTGCACTTGTACAGCTATCTTTGTGAGGTGCCAGTTTCAGTTTTAGATCATCAGAGTGAGGACATTTTGGCCGGTCCTCACTTTCTGAGAGCTCTTTAAAGACCTGTTTGAGGGTCAAGACGTGGTTTTAGGGGTCAGGTTATAATTGGGTAAAGGGTAGGTTTAGGGTCAGGGTTTAGGTAAAGCACTTAGATCTGATGGGTAGGGTTAGGGTCAGGAGCTGGAGATTACATTTGAGTCAATGTATGTCCTCACAAAGATAGATGTACAGAGTTTTGTGTGTGTGTGTGTGTGTGTGTGTGAGAGAGAGAGCGTTAGTGTGTGTGGTTTCTCTCATTCCTCTCTCCATGTGACTGCGGCCCCCTGAGGCCTGGCGCCTGCTGATGATGTCATCAGACCAGCTGTGAGCATCCAGTGCACTGTGAATCATGTGAGGATGATGCATCATCATCATCCTCCTGGAGCTCCTGTCTAGCTTTTACTGTCTCTGTTATCACACACAGGAGCAGTTACCAGATAAACAACGTTTATTGAGCTGTAAACGGCTGCAGCTGATTCTCACAGAGTGTGACGCTGTTCTTCTGCTCATCAGTGTGTTCTCCTTACAGGGCTGTTTTATACAGGATTGTGTGTGTCTGTCTGTTTGGTTATACGTTAGAGATGTTTTCAATTGAAAAAACAACAAATAAAAACCATTTGTGTGTGTCTGTAGTCGTTAAAGTCAGCTGAATATAAAAGGAGTGTAAGTCTGTGATATGAGCTTGTTTTGTGAAGGATTCAGATGAAGTATGGATGATTCTTCAGAGGTTAGATGACACTGAAAGAGCAAACGGTGAAGCTGAGATGTTGCATGTCTTCTGCAGGATTGAGTATGTTTTGTGTGAAGAATCTTCTTGAAGTTTGTTGAATGATTGAGGCACAATTGGAGTGAAAAGTCATTGTCAAACAGCGACAGAAGAATAAGAGGAAAATGTCTTGTATGTCATTTATTTTAGAGAGTTAGAAAAGCATTCAGAGGATTTCGATAATGAAATGGCTTTGTATTGAATCATGGTAAGCAGCAGCTTTACAGTCCTGGAGACGGATCTGTTCAGACAAGCCTGAGTTGATCCGAGATCTGCAGGCCATGAAACAAGGCGAGAGCAGCAGAACTCAGTCAGGGACTCAACCAATTGCATGATTTGGGGCTTGACTATCTGATGTAGTGACCAATGGCAGAAAGAGTAGAGTAGAGCAGAGCAGAAGAATCTGCTTTCAAAACATGACATATCATAGACCGAGCTCATGTATGTTTGGCAGGGCATCTGGTAAGTGTTATTTTAATTGTGATTCTGTTTAGTGCCAAAAATCCAAGTAGTTTGCCTAAGTAGACTTTCTCTTCTTGGACGATGGAGAAACAGAAGACCCCTGAAGAGACTCACATGAAATACTTCTGTCTGTCTCTTGCATAATATTAATGAGTTTAAAAATAGAAACACCTCAGTTCTTTCATTGTCTCACTTTAGCTGACACTGCTTATTTTTCAACTGTATTTATATCACAGTTGGCTTTAGATCCGAGTGTTGTGTTAGAGCTCTGGAGAGCCTGCTGGGAAATATTCTCTCTCAAGACTGATGTGGTTATACTGGCACGGGTGTAGAATGAGCTCTTCAGTATTTACTGTTCTGCCATTATTGATGTTACACTCTTAGATGTTTCTGTGCTTTCACAATTTTTTCCTTTTGATATTGAGATGTATAACATGTTTTATGATGTTAGTTTATAATGCTCTTGTTGAATTTGTTTAACCCAGTATTTTTTGCATTAATTTGCATTGTACAACACTTTACGTTACAATGTCTGTTACTTTTAAATGTGTCTAAATAAGACCTGAGTGTGTACATCAGCAGTGCTTTCTGAGTGTTTCGTCACATGAGATGAATGCTGTAAGGTCTTTCTGTATCACGCCTGCAGGCACTAGGTGCTTTTGTGTAGATGCTGCTCATGAATATTTAATGAGAATGTTCTGGAACTGTTGTTTTACTTCCTGCTTTTACGTAACAGCCATATAACACACAGAGAGCACTTCAAACGTCACGAGTGTGTGCAATAAAGGCTCTGGAGAGTGGAGTTGTATATGCTAACATGCAGGATTCACTTTGTCTTTCTTCTGTTATCCTTCCACAGTTCAGAGGAGCAGACTGAGGAAGATGGAAGTGATGCCGTAAACATTGATGCCAAAGAGTGCTTGGAGGACAAGAGACGTTATGATCTAGCCTGTCCTCCTGTAGTGACTTACGGCACATACCGTGGATTGAGGGAAGTCAAGAAACCAAAGAAGAAGCATCACGTTGAGCTTCATTCCCCCATCTCTGAGGGTGAAGAGGCTACGCAACCCAAGGGCCATGAGGACAACGAGATTTCCTCCTGCACCGTGAACACAATGAGCTCTGATAGTCACGAAAGCCCCACTGCTGTAAATCTAGCATCTCCTTCACAGCAGATAGAAGACGTGTCGGCTCAATCAGACAAGGTTCTTGTTGTTGAATCTGAACTAACTCCGGTCCGCCGACTCCCTCGTGCTGCACACTCTGGTCCATTGGAGACGGACTCAGTCTACAAGATTCTTCAAGCAGAGCAAGGTGACAGCGGACTTGAGAGCGGACAGAAGCACCTCGGTCAGAGTGCTACACTTGAAAGCTTCTCAGGGGATAGTGATGATCTGACGGTTTCAGACCATCACAACACTGTTCCCTCTCAAGACCAGAGCTCATCTTTAATTGTAGGCAGAACAGATGATCTAGCCCCTGATTCTCAGGCGTGTTGGACTCTGGAGGAATTTGAGCTGAAATGGGCTGGCATGGATGAAGAAGTCGTCCTGCAACTGGAATCTAAAAACATGGTGGATAGCATCCTGACAAATGCCCTTGCTGCCCTGCAGAAGATGGAAGCATCCGAGGTGGAGCGTGAGGTCCCGTCGACCCATAAACCCAGTGAGGGCTCAGATGCGAAGCTGTTTGAAGGGTTAGATGGAGGCAATAACGCAGAGCATCAGTTTTGCGTGATGTTGACAGACCAGGTTCTTGAGGAATCGCTTGTAGGCCATGTGGACAGCAGCAGATCGCCGCCCTCCTCAGGGTACGAGTCCATCGCTGGCTCCGACACGGACATCAGGTGCATCGTGGGTGTGGCCTCTGACATTCCCACTGCCAGCACTCCCGTCAGCTCTCAGAACGATAATCAGGCCTTTCTTAAATATCTCTTTAAAGAAAAGAATGCGGATGAAACCTGTCAGAGCATCGTGAGAAACTCTGCTGCTGATGAGCTGTTATCCAACAGTCTTAAGGACATTCCTCATGTAACAGACATCAAGCAGTTGTCAGAGGAGCACATGGGAGAAGAGGAGTGGGTAAGATGGAAAAAGAGATCTCAGGATACATCCAAAGAAAATGCAATGAGCAATAACTGCAGACTCAGCGTGATTGACTCCTGTGCTCCATCTGCACATCAGGACAGTCTTCTGCAAAGCCAAACTCTCAGTGAAATGGGAAAGTCAGACCCTGTTAGCCACGGCCTTGCTTCTGATGCAGAAGTTTCGAATAGGATGTCAGAAACCGCACCAGCTACACAAAGCCATAAGTCTGAAGCACCTTATTCAGACAGCGGTAAGCAGGAACAGACCTGCCGAGTCTCTCGGGCTGGAGAAGATTCACATGACCTGCTATCCAGGACTGAGGTCCAGTGCTCTGGAGGGCACCGCTCTTCTCAGTGGCCCTCGGTGAGAGCGATCCACTGCAATGTCAGCAACGACCAAAACCTGAGCCCCGAGGAGCGTTTAGAGACTGCTGGAGCATCAGTTGAGTGTGTCTCAGCTCTGAGAATTCACCTGGACCCCGTGGACAGTTCTAGCAGAACTGCAGCCGTCCTTCCCCAACACTCCCGATTCCACGAGCTGGACCTGCACCAGGTCGACGGAGGCTTTGCCATCATCAGTGAGGAGGAGGAGAATGATGTGGTGTTCGTGAATGACACTGGGCCCCTGCACAGTCCCACCACACGGAGAGCCAAAGCCTACCCCTTCTCCCTGTCCCCCATCTACGAGGAGGAGTTCGGCCGTGAGGAGGTTTTGGGCCTGGAGGCGCTGCAGGTTCCTCCAGCCACAGAAGAGGAGCAAAGGAGCGTGGAGCAGCCGGCCACGTCCGTCCTCTCCCTCTTGCAGTCTGTCAGCGAGAAGCTGCAGTCCAGTGTCGTGTGTGGTTCGGTCGAGGAGTCTGTTCACACTCCGCTGAGTGACGACAGCGAGGATAATGTTGAGAACTCCGGTGTCCTACAGAGCCGCCAACTCACTGAGGCCAAACCTGAGCGTAAGACTGACGATTCTCCAGATGGAATGCATTATGAACAGGACTGTGATAGTGCTCTGGGAAAGAATGCCAATACACCTTTCTATCAGTACTTGAAGTCCAGAATAATACCATCAGGTGATGAAGAACCCAGAGACACTCAACACATGGTGTGTCATAGTGCAGGCAGCATAGTGGTCTTGGTAAGCACATTTTATTTTTTTCTCTAGAATCTAAAATCCAGTTTTACTAAACAGGGCAAATTAGCATGGGAACGTAATTTCAAAACAACGCTGATGGGTTGTGGACATTTCCGCAGTTTATTTACTAACAATGTGGTTATTAAAGAACACAGACGCAACATCTCATTTACATATCTTCTGAGGGGATCTGTCTCTGGAGCTCATCTAGCTGACATGGTTTCCGCTGACATTCAGGGCTGTAGAGATCATCTCTAGGTGCTGATCCACCATCTGATTCGGATACAGATTGGATCTGGGAGGCTACATTCATCTCGGAATAAGAATGAAAAAGACTAATATTAGCATAGATGCCACTGTGAACAAAAAAGCACATTATAAATGTAGTAAAAACTCTAAACATTTACACAAATTACTTGAAATTAAACCAATAAATTCCCAGTCTTGAAAGTACACACAGGCAGTTGCAGTGGAGTGGTCACAGGCCATTGTTTGGTGCCTTGGAAGAACTGGGTTGCATCTGAAATGGTGCAATGATGACAAAGCACCAATGAAACCTTTGGCCACACCCTGATGGAGAAAGAAAAGTAAAATTTTAAATGAAAAAAAATTAAATGATGCCTTTTAAATAATGTATCGATATCACTGATTATTATTAGATTTTTTTTGTTGCAACCTTTTGACACAAATCCATTGCACAACAGCGGGAGCATTGATACTTACTGGATTTGTAATAAAAATATCAAAACATGACGGTCCTGCCTGTTGTTGATGAATGGTGACGTTTTACAAATTAAAATCTAGTGATTCACTTCCTAGGGAACTGACTGAGACGCTTTGAATGGCCTTTGTGGAACGATTCAGTTGTTAATTTTTGTTCGAAACAACGAACTTCACTTCCGTAGTATGAAGTGCCATTCACAAAACCAGAAACGCCGCATTTGTTCATTCACGTTAACGCGCCCTGTTTGAAAACAGCAACATTTCACCACGTTAGTCACATTTAATGTCGTCTGCAATTGCAAAAGTTTACACACGCAAAAACGCATTTAACATGCTTCAAGTGAGCGCACTGTGGTTTACATTAAGTTTCATATTTCGTTAATGGCTTATAGAGAGGAAGACTGCACAATCTCTTCTTTCACGTCACGGAAACACAAAAATATCGTACAAAACGCCTAAATTAGCTACGTTTATTATAGTAACACTGCTTTTGACGTGTTTTATGGATTAAACAAGTTGAAAGACCACATTCCCTTCACTTCAACTTTCCTCAGACATATATAATTCGATTGGTTTTATACATGTATGTTTGTATATGAATATATACATTTTAATTAAAACATTTACACCTTTTTAATGTACGTTTTGATAAATTTAGTCTAAAGTTAGGTATAAATATTTATTTAACGCCGTACTTGACTAACTTTACCTGACATTACCTGACGCCTTAACTTTACGTACACTGTCCTATGCCCACGTTTCTTCAGATATACAAGCCATAAAACACTTTCTAAATGTTCACTCAAAAAAAATTTAATGTATTGAATATATACATATTCTTACCTCTCCCGTGAAGTAACTGAGGCCCGTGCAGAATGATCTTGGTGTTGGCTGGATTAGTTTTCATCAGTTTAGTTAACATTTAGCAGTCTGGATGTTGATAGGATTTGAAAATAACCATTAATTTAATGTTTTTAAAATATGTTTGTGCAGACTAGATATAATATGTATTCTCAACTAAGCCCAAGCAATATATTAGTTCAACTTAAATATTTTTGCCCATCCAAAATTTTAGATTTTTTTTTTACAGTGCAGTACATCGAAGAGGCCAAAAATGAAGGGTTGCAAAATGTTTTGATAGATCTATTATTGTGTGACTCCTAGTTCTAAGTTTTCTCTTATTTCCTGAAGCTAATTAAAAATAACCTGGCTTGGCAAACGATATGTTTGGATAATGTGTTCTTCAGGCATTCCAAATAAATAATTATTTGGAATGCCTTTATTCTATAATTTATAGAATATAAATTTACTGTGTGTCTTTAAATAGTACTATTTCAATGCTAGAAGATGGTTTGTGCTGTCGCTAGCTGTTAGTAAACTGGTCCTTGGTCTTCAACCTGCTCCTGAGAGTTCATGCTGCCTTCACGCGCTATTGGAAGTATTGTAAATGTGAGTTTCCTCATAGGAAATTGGGGTTGAATGGTCTCTAAAGTCGTATTTACTACTGGAAAACTAGGTGATCATTTTGAAACCAGAGTTGGGCAGGCCATAAACTTGGTGGAGGGGGACCATTGCTGCTGTCAGTGCTGTTCTCAAAACAACTATATCACTTTGCTTTGTCACGAAGGTAGTGTATTTATAGCCTATATATATCAACAATTATATAAAGCATAATGTATTTTATAAACGAGTATGTATTTGACTGAAATTCTAGTCAGCAACGGTGAATGGTGAATGATTATATGCTTGTTAGGATGCTATTTTATATTCTTTCTAACAACAAAGTACTTGAGTGTGACAAGCTGGTAATAATCACTTCACAAGTAGGAAATAGGAAATTTCAGATAGCTCGTGAAGGCAGCATTATTTCCAGCACACCTGGCCTGATCCTGAAGAGCTGGTTCAGGTGTTTGATTAGGACTAAACTCTGCCGGAGCAGGGTTGAAGACCTTTGGTCTAGGAGGAGTAATGCTTAAATGCATGTTAACAAACTTTTTAATCCTTCATGTCCTCACAGGGAGAGAGCAGAGGGTTTGGAAAGGTCAACCCTAGGCCTACAGCAGTAAGTTCAACACAATTTAGGCATGTTATACAAATAATTGTCTGTTTAGTCAGAGAACTTGAGTTTTTGAATAGCTTTTCTGCTTTTCCTTTGCGCTCCCCACTGGGGCTTTAGCAGTCCAAATGTTGACTGGATTTGAAAATAACCATTACCCTTCTTCTACCGGGCTTTGAGCTTGTAGAAGAACGACTCAAGATCTGTTGATTGAAATCGTATTTGTCATGATATCAGTTGCAGCAATGTTTTGGCAATGCGATAGCAGAAATGGTAGCGCTGTACTAACCCATGTGTGCACGTTGCTGATGTATCTTTATGAATTCAGGTGCTGGTCTACGAGTCGCTGAGCGGTGAGAGAAGAGAAATCTGCGCTGACGTGGAGGATGTTGGGAGGGATCCGTTTGTTCACAGAGGAATGCTGCATGCGCTGAGAGGATGGTAATCACGTTTACTTTCATCAGATAATAAACCTCACTAAAATGCTTACACAATACACACACAGTAAGTTTCTGGGCCGAGTCGGTAATGATTTTTTTTTAATGGATGAGAGTCCAGTTGTGCTGTTGTATATGAGAAATAAGCTGATCATTTTGACTGAGTTTGTGTGTATAAGAGTGCTGTAGCTCATGTCTAATAGATGAAGTCATTGTGCCTGCATTTTCTGAGCACTGAAAGCTTATGCAATGTCGTTTTGCTAATGCATGTCCACAGACTCGCCTGCGTTCTCCATTATTCAGCAGCACTCAAACATGCGTGGAAATCACACGAGGGATGCTTTTCACTTTGTTTTTCATAAACTTGAATTTGTACTGGTGCAGTGCACAGACAGCTGGTTTAATCCAGAGACTATGAAGAAAACGACCGTGTCACGTGCATGCTGAGATGTTTTTAAGGTTTATGTATGAGCCTTTGTCAATTTTTTTTTTTTTTAAATGTTGAAGTCGAGGAGTTCTGCAGTGTTCCTGTCCTGTGTGTTTTTTCAATCACTTACTGTTCACTTCTCTTTTCAGTTCCTAAGACTCTTCTATTCTTGTGTGTGAGAGATGGTGTTGAGTTGCTTATTAAGACACTGACAGGTGTCTAAACTCTGTGTGTAGTTGGCTGCTGTATGTGGATCTGTTTCACTGCGGCTCGTGTGTTCTTCTGGAGGAGGGTCAGACTTTGACCACCAGCGGAGGATCTCAGCAGGACCTGAAGGAGACCAGGGAGCTCAGCAGGACTGATCTGTGTGTTCGCTCCGCCCGGACACTGCTGAAGGTATCAGGAGCCGTCTGTGTGTTTTGGTGTGTCAATTACTGTATATTAAATGTTTCTTTACACAGAAACACTGCTGTGATTATGATCTGTCGGCACAACTAAAACCTCACACAAACATCAGTGAACAGAACTTACTAACTCTGTGGTGGATTGATACACAACTAGTCACCTTGTAATGTATACACTAAATGAGCTCTGACGGTGAAGCGTCTGGTGGTGTTTTGTGCAGGACGACAGTGTTCCAGAGATCCGTCTGTGTCCGAGCTCGTCTCAGACAGTCCGTCTTTATTCTGCGTCAGACCTGACGGAGCCTGTGCTCCTCTCCGAGCTCCACGTCATAAACGGATGGTAGGATATACACTGCATCTGAGTGTAAAACACGGTCTTAAATAGTTGACCTGGGCTAAAATCATCAAAAGATTTTGTTTTTCTGTTATGTCTTCATTTGAGATGCTTCTGATATTGGTAGGTTTGCCCTGTATATCTTATACTAAAGGTCAGGTCTACTTGGATTGTTTTTGACATTTCTCTTCAATGAGAAATTAAAACAGCTGTTGTAATGCAGGCAGTGACTCATGAGTATTTTGTCCGTCTTCTCTGAATGTGTGCAGCTGGTTGGTTTATGAAATGGCCAAATTCAGCGGCAGATCAGTGGTTCTGGAGTCAGACGGGAGAGTCACGCCGGTGCGTCAGACCTCGCTCCTGTCCTGCGTCAAGAGTCTCCGGCCGCTAAAGATGGTACGTATAGTCAAACCAAAATCACCTTCAAAATTTCATACAGTATAACCATTTATTCGCTATGGTTTAGAAAATGTTAACAAAAGATGACAACTGTCACTGTCAAACTGTCATAACAATTTCATCTTGACAATGTTAGACAATTTTGATCGACAGGTATGATTCAAAACATGCACAGGTCAAAATGTCAAATCTATTTTTTGGTCCCAAATTTTACTGCTATAAGTCTACTGTATAAAGAATTTTGGGGTATAATATGTCTCTGTTAACTTTACTTAGCTATTCTCACTAACATTAATCAGCTATAGTGTCCTGCACGCACTAGTAAAAAGATATCAACAATTAGATCTGGTGTGTGAATAATTTTTGGTTTGACTGTAGGCAACGTTTCTGTCCTGCTGGGTTGTTCTGATGCAAGCGTCTCATGTTTGATGTGTTTTTGACACAGGGCGGGCTGCGGGTGACCAGACCACTTGACCCGAAGGTGAGACGCCAGACTGGCTGATGTCCAGAGCTGCTCTGGGATCAGTGGATCTGACCGCTGTGTGTCTTGTGCAGGTGCTGGTGTTCGAGAAGCTGCAGTTCCAGGGTCAGGTCAGAGAGTTGCTGGATCACGAGCCCCGTCTGACGGACAGCGCTGTGTCTCTGCGTGTCACAGGGGGCATGTGTGTGTCTCAGTGACTAATGTGTGATGTATTTACACACCTGGTCATTTTGTTCTTTAAACTGGAAGAGAAGCACTGCATCACGTATAGGGCGAATCACACCGAATGTGTGTGCACTTTTAGCAGCTGTCCAGATAAAGTGAATCAAATCACCAAACAGGCAAAATTTCACTTCAAGCTTGAACAAAAAAGTTGGGTGATGAACTTGGGTGTTCAGCACAAGCAGATTTATTTTATTTTTAGTTTAATTTTAATTACATTTTTTAAAATTTTATCAGATTAGATTTTTGGCCCCCTTATAGTAAAGTTAGCTCGCCTCTGATCTATGTGTGTCAAATACATATATATCATATAGTCGTTGTTAGGGATCTCTTAAACAGACTATATTCAAGCCACAGAAGTTTAGAAAGCTCAGGACTGAGTCGTAGGTGTGGGAATACTCATGGAAAACAATGTATTTGAATGTTAAAGGCATGATGCAGCACTTCTTGTCTGATTTGGGAAGAAGACAGTTGACGTGTGTGTGTGTGTTAGATGGGTGGCGTTCTCCTGCGAGGGGTTCAGAGGTCATCAGTGTGTTCTGGAGGAGGGCGAGTACTCAGACTGTACTCGACTCTTTGGCGGAGCGGAGCGGAGGATCCAGTCGCTGCGCTGCGTTCAGTCTGTGAGTCATCTCATGTCTTCTCATCCAGTACAGTTGGCTCTGAACATCCATGTTTGACAGCAGTATCACTGGCAGCACTGTTGATCAAGATGTTTATAACAAAAATTATTTAATGACCAAAAATGAGAAAGAAATCATTACATAACAGAGCGACTGCAGCTGGTCAGCGCTGGTTTTGTGATGCGATGGACTCTGTTACGAGAGTGTTGGTGTTTCCTGCAGGATTTCCTCGAGCCGTCCGTGAGATTGAAGATCTCTGATGAGGAAATCGAGGCTCATCATGAGATCCCTGACCTGCAGGAGACCAGCGGCTTCTTCGTGAAGAGCGGAGTGTGAGTTTACAGAGATACCGCGAGTAAATGCCCGTTCACACCAAGAACGATATCTTTATCAGCACATCGTAACTTTAGAAGTGTGTTGCACTTTTCAGTTTAAACATCCAAGCTTATTGTAGCTGAGTGGATTCTGATTGGCTGTCAGTGTTTTTATCGCTCATCAGCTGGAAAGTACTATCAAACAAAATGTGTGTACATGTGTGTGTACTGTGTATATTTAATATGTGTATATAAGTACACATACATGCATGTATATATTTATATATTTCTTTATAAATCATATTAATATAAATATAGACATGCAAATACATGTAAATATTTTCAAAACTCAGACCCTGCAGAGTTTAGTTCCAATCTGGTTCAGTTAAAGACTTGAGTATTTGGATCAGATGTGTTTAATTAGAGTTGATGTTAAACTCTGCAGGGTTCTTCAGTTATTAAAGCTCTTCAGTTATCGATGAGAGTGTCTGCTGTGTCTCAGGTGGGTGGCGTACAGCGGTCCGTGTTTCTCTGGACAGCAGTGTGTTCTGGAGAAGGGCTGTTATCCGGTGCTGCTGGACTGGGGTGATGGACGGAGCTCGGCACGATCGCTGCGGCCCATTCACAGAGTGAGTCTCATCAAGCCAGCATTTGTGTTCGATTCATGACACGGTTTCACTCACGAGTCTTGTTTTCTCCACAGGAGGTCTGTCGGATCGTGGAACCGAGGTTTCTGGTAAGTTTTAACTTCATGTGCTGCTCACACACAAGCGTGAGTCCTAGCGTGTGCTGCTAATGTGTTTCTCTCTGAACACAGCTGAGAGTCTACAGCCAGACGCGGTTCGGTGGAGAGAGCCGAGAATTCCAGAGCCATGTTCCTGACTGTGGAGCTCCAGGAGTCTCCTCGCTGCGAGTGATCCGGGGACGGTGAGAGTCCAGCTCTCTCTCTCAATTCAGTTCTCTTTATTGGCCCGATATACTTGGGTACATATTGACAAAGCATTGTAAATATTAGAATTTAAAGAAAAGAATGGATCCTCTTTAATTCATCTTTTTAGTGCTTTAGAATGACTGGGTTTCCACGGGGCATTAAAAAGCATTAAAAGTCATTAAGTTGGCCTTAAATGGCATTAAAAAGCATTAAAATTGTTTTATACGGGCATTAAAACCTTAGACAGTGTTGAAGAAACAAA
>JAUMHQ010000002.1:2755498-2770668 GCA_032361165.1 Enteromius paludinosus | reverse complement strand
ATTTTGAAATCTACAAATAAACGCTGACATTTAAGCTGTCTCCTGATCCATTTCTAATTATGTTCAGCAGAGGAATAAATGTTCATTGTTGCCTCATTGTAAACTGCATGAAAAAATGCATTATAATATACACACATTCATACACAGGCGTGTTAGTTATTTGTTGCATATGGCATAATTTTTTTTTAGAAATGGCATTAAAAAGGGCATTAAAAGGCATTAAATAAGATTTGAAAATCCTGCAGAAACCCTGAATGAAGAGAATGTCCAGAAATCTTTTGTGGCAATCTTTATGGCTTTGGTTACTCGCTTCCATACAGCACAATAGGCAGTATGACACTATCCAGCAGATAGCAGATGATGACAGTGTTTACTTTGAATAATTTCGTTTATATGGCAAGGAGTGCCCTGCCCTTTTATGAGTGATATTTTAATTGCCAAATTGAAATCTCCAGTGGGAGTTAAAACCAGACCAAGATCCTTATAAAGTGTGGTGTTGTTTACAGTAAATGTCTCTCTCTCTCTCTCAGCTGGCTGCTCTTTGATGAGGAGCGTTACTCTGGTAACCAGTATATCCTGTGGGAAGGGCATTACCCTGATCTCACTTCCTGCGGCTGCACATCCACAGCCATCAAATCTTTAAAGCCCATTCCATACGTGAGTCTCAGGAGACACAAGAAATGAACATTTGTCTAGTAACATTAGTGTTCAGGGTTTCTTAACGTTCTCAAGACTTCTTAGAGCGATGCCATAGAACAGTGGTGCCCAACCCTGCTCCTGGCGATCGACTGTTCTGCAAAGTTTAGCTCCAACTCTAATCAAACACTCATGGCTTCCTAAAAGAGATAGATTAGAGTTGGAGCTAAACTTTACAGGAAGGTCGATCGCCAGGAGCAGGGTTGGGCACCCCTGCCATAGAAGAAACATTCCAACAAAGAACCATTTCTTTCTTACTGTACCTTTTTTATAATCTGAAGAACCTTCTTTCACCACAAAGAAGCTTTTGTGAAACCGAAAGGTTCTTCAGATGTTAACGGTTCTTTATGGAATCATTTAGACCAAAAGGTGGTTCTATGGCATCGTGAAGCACCTTTTTATTCGAGTATATTGTGTTCTCTTTCAATTGTCTTGATTGGTCTTAATAAGGTTTTCCTCATAAATCCTGTGTTCATGTTTGTTTGTTGTTGCTCTCAGTGTTTTGCGGAGCCGTGCGTGAGTCTCTTCTCTCTCAGCGGTTTTGAGGGTCTCGAGGAAAGCTTGTGTTCAGACGCGGAGGACCGGAGCTTCTTCATCCAGTCTGTGAGAGTCCAGAGCAGCCTGTAAGAGCTCTTCATTACACTCTGTTCTGATTAAACATGCTGAGAGTCGAGCTGAGCGCCGCTGTCGTCTTACAGGTGGGTGGCGTATGAATATGCTCGCTTCAAGGGTCGGCAGATGCTGCTGGAGCCCGGAGAATACCCGGACTGGGCAGAACACAGCGGCTGGGACACCATTGGATCCATGAAGCCTCTCACACAGGTTGGCTTTCACTTCATCACCAGAATGATGCTATCAGCATCTGTGTGGGCCTGGATGTACAGATTTATATCATGTGTTTGCAGCGTTGAGCCCTGTAGCCAATCACAGACGTGAATGCGGTGGCTAATCAGAGGCAGAGAAGAAAGTATAACTAATGCAAACGAGAGATACACAGAGTCATTCTACTGTTCGTTTATCAAGCACTTCAGAACCTAGTGAATCTGGGAGTTTATTAGAGAAACATCCTATCTGTAATTCTTTACAAGTTCATATTACTGACACAGATGAAACTATTTATGATTCATGTCCTGTGTTACGATTCAAGCAGCTGCTGTGAAATAGCATTAGATATTGCAATCACTGTGCTTTTAATTTCAGCTCTGCCTTTGAAAGGCGATTAGAAAGATTAATAATAGTATTGATATCACTATATTTTGTGGGAGTCTGGGAGCGCAAATGATGACAGAATTCTCATTTTGTGTGAACTATCTCTTTAAAATGAATAGACCAGTGGGGTTTCGTCAACCGCGCTTCTGTGTCTTTCTCTTCAGCCCAAAGCATTCATCCAGCTGCGGAGCCGAGCTCTGGGTTTAGTTCTGACCAGCGAGAGCATTTCAGACGGGTCATTTCCAGCCAAACTCTTCCTGAGTCCTGCTGATCGATCTCTGGACACACAGCGCTGGATCTTCACCGACGGACTGCTGAAGAACACGGTCAGAGCTGATAAAAACACTTCTGTGACTGGAACATTTGTGCAATCACAAAGGTCTCCTCAGAAACAGCGAAAGATTAGAACAGTAGTATCATCAGCTAAAGTCAGTTATTTCTATCTTCTGCTGTAGTGTGTCAGGAGGAAATACCAGTTAATATTCATTTGGCCATTAATTGTAATAATCCAGTGAGATGCGTGTCTGATCTGACCATCAGCAGTCTGTCTGGAGTGACATGAAGAACAGAACAAACTGAGACAGACTCGATCCAGAAGAACCGTGTCTCTGAGACGCTTCAAGAAAGATTCCTGCAAAGCTATAGAACTGTTAAAAGTGCCCCTATTATGCCTTTTCAAATATGATCTTTCATGCAGTGTGTCATGTAGCTGTATGTGAACATAAACTATCTGCAAAGTTGTGACGCTGACAGTGCACAAAGTTTCTGTCTATCAAAAAAAGAAAAAGTCTGCTCTCATTCGCCTAAACGAGTCTTCAGCAATTAGAATCTCTTTCTGTTACGGCTACATCGAAGTAACATATTTGCATAATGACCGCCCACGTTCTACGTCACGAACAACTTGCCCCACCCACAAACCAGTTTCCACATGGTTTACATCATGTGAAGAGATGCTGTATTCTGCTGTCATTCAGTTATGGTAATGGGCATTTCGTTTTCTGACACACGCTGCAGCGGTAGACCAATCATAAAGGACTGCTCCATCTGACCAATCACAGTGAGGGATCACAGGAAGGTGGGGTTTAGACAGACTGATTCTTCGAACTGCTTCACACGAGTCGTTTAGGAATCGTTTAGAAATAGGGTAAAATTAAATCTATTTTTGGAGAAAACTAAAGTGTTTTCTGACCTTGCATACACAAACCTGTTTAAAGAGACTCATAAAGCAATATTAGCCACCTTTAAAATAATAGGGGCACTTTAAGCTGTAAAATTTGGATTCTGTCAAAAATAATATCATAAATAGATTTTCTTTATCAATTAACTTCTATGAACTAAATGAAATGAGCATCGTTTTTGTTTAAAGCAGCTTTTGTCCTCGGTGCTCTGGAGCAGTTTCTCAGGAGCTTCGCAGGTATCTTTCTTTAAGCACCACTGTGTTTGTAGAAAGGCATTACAGCCTGTTTCTTTTCTAGATGTCATAATTTTCTGAAAACAAGCTGTTAAAACTTTGTCGATCACCTTTATTTCTACAGCACCTTACACAACTGATGGTTTCAAATCATCTTCAGAGTAATACACAGCTCTAAATCTAAATCCATTCTCCAGCTCAGCTCATCGGTTTCTCTTCAGCATCAGGAGACCGTGTGTGACGTGATCGGTGTGTGTTTGTACAGGAGCGGGGGGGCTGTCTGTCTGTGATCGGGGCCAAGGCCTGTCCCGGGGCCCCAGTGGCATTATGGGAAGAGCACGGGCGCATCAACCAGCGCTGGAGCCTCGATGAAGTCGGAAGGATCTGCTCTCATCTGAACCGCAGCCTGGCGCTGGACCTCAGAGGTACGAGGAGCTTGTCTGATCATCAGTGTCCAGCAGAAACACAGTTGCACCTGTTTCTCCAGAGCCGCTTTATGTCTTTAAAAGGTCTCAATGAAAGTTTTAAAAACATACAGTCGTGACGTTAAATGTTGCATGCACTGCAAAAAAACTAAATTATTGAAATAATGGAAAAATACAAAATATTTTCTAGAAACAGGAAAATAATCTTCAGATATGAGACAAAGCATCACTGTTCAGATGAATTTAGATTTTTTCTCTCACCTGATACTATCAGTGCAGTCAAATCTCAAATATCACTGAATTAGGAGTATACTGATAAAAAAGGAAGTTTTTTTTGTATATAATCATATATACTCGATAAGTGTGTGCTCTTTGTCTCAGGTGGATTCGGTGCTGACAGAGATCATCTGATCCTGAGAGAGCTTCACAGCAACACTCAGATCTGGGACATCGATGTGCTGTGATCATCAGGGACTGAAGAAGATCACAGCCAGTCATTCAGATTTGAGCTGCTCCCCTCCGGGCCGTTGTCTTTTAAACTGCACTGTGAGCGTGGAGGAACATGAGGGACGAGGGCTGTGTTCGTTTTTATCTCCAGAAGCACATTTGCACTACCAGAAACCTCACGAGCGCTCTGCAGATGAGGTCATGCTGGATTCGTCCTTAAATCCGCCAGAAAAAAAGTCATGGATACTGTTTCTGTTGGCTCTAGTGTTCAGACGGTCCGCTTTTAACTTAGTCATTTCACTGGAGTCCTGCAGGAACACTAACATAAATCTACCACAAACACGTAATGTGTACAGTGATGCTCACAAGCAGCATTTCTAAAAGAACCTCAACAATAAATGGAAACTGTCAAATGTATTTTGTGTGTTTGTTTGAATCTGTTGCACTAAATTTCACACAGGGCTTGGATAATGATGATGATGTTTTATTCAGCGTTCAGCTACAATCAGGCACAGTTCCTGACAGTTGGTGAGCGTTCCTGATGAAGAAGAGCTGTGTTTAAGATGTCTGGCAGACCTGCAGCAGTCCTTCGCTCCACAGCCCCAGTAGCAGGCCTGATTTATCTTCATCCTTCAGGAGCTGCAGCTGCGCAGCCGGGACTCCATCTTCACGCAGCAGCTGCTTCAGAGCGGTCAGATGAGACGAGGGGAAGCGCAGGCCCTGGAACTGAGAGAAGAGCTCAGCGTGAGAACCACACAATCAAGATAAATAATAGTCTGTGAGCTGACGGACCTCTGAGACGACCTCCTCCTCTTCATCATCATCATCATCATCAGATGTTCCCATCATATGCATTTCTCTCTTGTTCTTTAAAGAATGCAACACAAACACAACCAGCTCTGTGGCTTCATCCTGATCAGAGAGAGACAGAAGCAGTAAGAACTTGCTGTTAGTGTGTGTGTGTGTGTGTGTGTGTGTGTGTATGTGTGAGCAAGTTTGAGTGAGTAAGAGAAGGAAAATGTGTTGGTCAAAAGATTATAAAATAATAATGTACAGCACAACTGTGTTCAACATTGACAATAATCAGAAACGTTTGTTGAGCAGTAAATCAGTATATTATTATTATGATTTCTGAAGGATCATGTGACACTGAAGACCGGAGTAATGATGCTGAAAATACAGCTGCACATGACATTCACAGAGAAAATGTTTTAGTTGCTAGAAACAGTTCATTGTTGTTACTGTATTTTTGATCAAATAATTGCAGCCTCAGTGAGCAGAAGACACTTCAAAAACATTACCAGTCCAAAATGTAAGATTATTAACACATTAGAGCGTGTATATTTTATAGTGTGAGACTCTTACAGTGTTGTCTTGACTGGGCTCCACGGTCAGAAGAAGATGCTCTTTGAAGCGGAGACACACAGTGTCCTCGAGTGACGGCGGTCTCCCGGCTGAAACAGAAAGCCCATCATCGGTCAGAGACACAGTGCTGCGTCAAACT
Source organism: Enteromius paludinosus (assembly GCA_032361165.1). Taxonomy (NCBI): domain Eukaryota; kingdom Metazoa; phylum Chordata; class Actinopteri; order Cypriniformes; family Cyprinidae; genus Enteromius; species Enteromius paludinosus. The sequence goes on along the minus strand of JAUMHQ010000002.1, from coordinate 2,764,976 downwards.
GCAGGACAGTGATACTCACCGGGTTCGATTTCAGCCGGGTCCAGCAGGTATGGTGGCAGTCTGTGGGAGATGAAGTCTCGTTTCATTGCAGTGGAACGCAGCTCCTGATCGTCACGCTCGAGAGCATCAGCCAGGCGCCGCAGAAACGCACTCATCCGTTTATTTACATCAGAACTAAAGCTGGGAGCCTGAAGCATCGAGACAAGAAAACATACTCTGAGTCATAGAAACACACACTCTGTCAGAGCCGATGATGACCGCTCTTCTCACCGTCAGGAGGTTACGAGGCAGACCAGATCGCATCTCCTCGTCTCGTCTCATGCAGTCAAACACACAGCCGGGGATCACGTCCAGCATAAAGTCGCCCCATGACCTGAAACACAAGAGTTCACATCTGAATCTAAATGTAGGTTGTCAGAAATACTTGTACAATGTGTTGCAGCTGTACTAATGAATGTCATTTGGCGAGTGCAATGCTCTGCTGATTGAGCTTCAGGAGAACAAGCACTTTCCCACAGCTTCAGCAAATCTTTAAAAACATAAGCTCTCATGTTTATTTAATTTTTGTAACGCATGAGAACTACTCGTGTTGGAGGTTTACAGATTTTACTTGTAGAGATCCATTTTTTTGCAGTTCATGCAACATCAACTGCCACAACTGTGTGCATTTAACCCTTTCTGCTCTAACTGAATTTGACCCACAGCATGAAAATCATCACAGCAGAACACGAGGGTTAAAGGAGTTAAGCTGTCTGGAGTCGTGTGATTGATAGAGATTTACGTGTTCTGGTAGGTGCTGAGCGTGAGGTGAACGGATCGCTCTACTCCGGCAGGGGTGTCCGCCTGATGGATGGTTCCTCTGGGGAAATACAGCAGGTCTCCAGGCTAGAAGAACAGCAGCAGATTAAACACAAGAGTACATGCATCTGCCTTAACATGTTATCTCTCCTTCAGTTTCAAACCTGCAGGATGAAGTCATGTGTCGGGGGCCCGATGCGGTCCTCGGGCTCCAGGCTGTACTCGCGGGCCAGAGGGACGGTGGGCTGGTAAAGCCTCCAGTGTTTCTGTCCCTCCAGCTGAAGGATCAGCACCTGACCAGACACCAGCAAAACAAATGAAGGTCAGTGGTGAGGTCAGTAGTGCTCAGACAAAACAGTGATATGTTCAAAATAATGATCTGTGACGTTGTATGAGGCTCAATATCAAAAGGTTTTTTTGTCTGTTCATTTGGATAAAGGGTTTTTCAAATATACTATATTTTCTTTTGAAGTAAGAAGATTGAACGCTCCAGAATTGTTACTAGTGTTGTCATTTTTCAATTTCATACAGATTGTAATTAATGCTGTTATATCCTATTTTCATGAATTAGATGTACTTTGCATCCTCACAATTCATTAAAACATATAGTCTAAATGAGTGAAATTATTACATTTTCAGTTTTAATGTTATGACTACCATGATTAAATCAATGTTGTGACTAATATGACTAAATTAATTAAATATTAACATTCAACTCAACTTTATCTTTCAGATGAATTTCTTTTACAAGGATTCTATTTTGTCTCTCATTGGTTAGTCTATTATTTAACTAAACTGTCAAAATAACATTTTCAACAGAATACTTGATTTAGTAGTTTACATTAACCACACTTTATGAAGTTCCAAATGTAGGTTCGGGAGGAGCCTAACCTTTCAGTCAATCACCTACGAGTGTATATATGAAGCAGTCTGCACCGTCCCAGTGACAATTCTAGGACAGGACTAGTGTTAGTTAGCGTGGATCACAGACCTCCACGTCGTCGTAGTGTGGCGGGAGGCCCTGCGAGGCCTCAGGAGTGATGTAGACATTGGATCCGACCAGCGAACCGAAGAAACACTCCAGCTGCTCCTGAATACGCCACAGCTCATCCTGTGAACAGATGAAGATCATGTCAGCTCTAGTGTTTCTCGGACAGGACTAGTTTTCATGGGAACAGATGAAGATCGGGCCTGCTCTCTCACACATGCCACGGTTCTACTAGTGTTTGTGAACTAGTGTTTATCAGGGGTCTAACGTTCAATCGATTAATGGACCAATTCTGTGATTTTTGTAATGCATCGCGATTTCTCTTGAATCGATGGTAAACTTAGTTTTCAACAGCAGATGGTGCTCTAGACTAGTTTTTTTTTAAACTGCACACTGAACTGTAAACGTACTCGCGCCTCAGCTTTTATGACGGAAGATTAAAGTGTAAACAGCTCACTGTGAACATGTTGTTGTTGTTGTTGTTGTTATGAATTATTATTTTAAGTTCAAGTGGTGTGTAAGGAACTGAGAGCAAGTTGTTTCTAATGCATTTAGTGCAATCTGCTGTCAAAACTAAGCTCAGAATTGATTCCAGATAGAATTGTGATGCATTGGATTAATCGTTGCACCTCTAGTGTTGATCTACTCGTTCAAGATCTCTGCCTCTCTGACCTTAAACCTCTGCGGCTGGTGCAGCTGAATGGTGGCTCTCCTCTCCTCCAAGTCCTTCTTCAGCTGGCTGAACTTCACTTTCCCTGCTTTATTCAGCACTTTCTTCTTGCCGTCCACACAGCGGCAGATGTTAAGGTCCGTGGCGTATCTCAGGCCGCGAGCGCAGAGCTGCTTCAGGTCTGACAGCTGGAACAGAGAGCCGTAATAAGAGGCCAGATCTGGATCGGACCGGTGAAGGACTAATGGCTTCTGCTCCCAGTACTGCTGGAAGAACTTGTCTAGTCCGACCGGACTGATCAGACTCTGAAAGAAATCACAGGGCGAGTCGAAGCACACCGGAGTGAAGCTGTTAGCCACCTTCATCTGCTTGACCGGCACATCCTCCTCATCCTCCTGCTGTCCATCACTCTGCTTCACTCTTCTGCCTTTATTTGGCATCTCTGCGGAGGAAAGATGCTCTAAACATCAAGTTATTCTAGCAGTGTGCCAGCAGGTGAGACCGAGAGCCCACGACTGATCTAAAAAATCTAAACTGAAATTTGTTAACCATTCTCAGTGGGAAAGTGGCCAAGCAACAAAAGTTGCCCCTTGAACCAACAGCCTTAGAGTATTAGAATAATTGTTCTTTTTGGTCACACTGAGAAAAAGTGCTGTTCTTTCGCAGTATTTCTGTTTTGAAATACAATCATACTGAGGAAGATTTATTTAGCAGTGCAGTAAACATTTAATGCCAGACCTATTTAAACCCTTATTGTGAACGGAAGAATTAAGACTTTAACCTGCAGAAACCCTAATTAATAAACATAAGAATGACCTTTGATTTGAACCAGCATACCATTTTTTAGGGATGGTATAAATTATGAAGCTTGTTTATATATATATATATATATATATATGTATGTGTATATATATATATATATATATATGTATTTGGAGCATGTATTTATACTTCTTTTTTTTTTTTTTTTTTTGACAATTTACCATCACTCCAGTTAACGTTACTAGATGCAACATAGCCTTCTAGCATGTACGTTTATGCATTATTGAAAACGTTTTCTTTTATTTTTGCATTTAAATTGAGAAAAGTGAATATATTTGGTATTGCAAACATTTACTTCAAGTTTGATTTTTGGACTTTTAAGCATTTGAGCTCAAGCCTTTTAGACACAGAAAGAATAAATGAAACTACTCTTGACTCCAGCATTTAGGAGGGAAACATAAACACGTGAAAGTACTAGTGAAGAAAAGTGCATTTAAAAAGTGAAAGTAAACTTCCAATTTTAAAAAGCATCGTCACAGTCAAACTAAGTTACAAAAGGCAACTCATGATTGGCTATTGTTTATGACGACAAACTCGACGCAGATTTGCCAATGTAGAAATGGAATACAATATTTAATTGTAAATTGCTTTCACAAAGCATTTCTTTACCGATCCAAAATCATGTAAAGTTTAGATTTTATTTTTTAAAATTCGTTTTCAAAACATACTTGGACAGACATGTTCAATATTGCCACTCTGCTGGAAAGATTTTCTCAATTATAAGTCAAAACAAATGTTAGCTTAAATACAATAAAAAACAACACGTAACGACTCCAAGCACAGTCGCCATCATACATTACACAGCTATTAACAGTCGTTTTTCAGTCGGGATTCTGCTTAACATGCAGTGACTTACCGACGACAGCGTCACAAACCCACGTGCGCGGACTCCTGCGTCACATTTAAAGCGCTCCGGGTAAAACATTTTAAAAGGCGTTCCGGGGCCATTGAGCCGAGCCTCAATCATTTCTAACCCATTGCAGACGAGCGTCAGGAGTTACTATAGTTTTTCTTGAGTGCTAACACACAATTCACAATTTTCTTAAAAGTATAAAAACAATCTCAGAACTACACACCAACTTGAACAAACATCAATCTCTCGTGTCAAAATCAAAAACATATTTACTTTTGTCACAATCCAATTTTAACTTCAGCTCTGTCTCACACACATAAAAAAAAAATCTTAATGAGCAATTATTTTACAGCTCAGAGCTTCACTTCAGTAGACAGCATAAATAAAGGAGTGCAGATACTGTAAAATAGAAAAACAAGCGTGAGGAAAAATTCTTTGCCATCACACTACTGTGAAGAGACCTGACATTTAACAGGAAAGTTCGACATCAATGAACTGAAAGAGAAAAGCAACAAGTAAACGGTCAATTAGAGTTCAGTCATTTGGAACGAGTTTATAGTTTTGAGAGTTTGTGCCAAACGCTTCAGTTACAGCGTGTCAGCGCTCGAGAAAAACTGAACTATACGTTGTTTCGTTATGATTCATTCTCATCACTTCTAGACATATTTCTGATTCCAGAAGAATCATTTAAAGATTTTAATGAAATCTTCCCCAGTGACACCCAGAACAAACAAGCATCACATTCAGAAATGTACACCATTCTTCTGATTTAGTGTCTGTGAAAGGCAGCTCCGCGGCGGGACGAGGCTCCAGTAGCGCACCGCGGCTCTGCGTTTGAGTCTTTAGGCGCTCTGCTCTGGCTCGCGTCAGTCCGATGATTCTCGCTCTGGAAACTCCAGCCTCTCGCACTCGATGAGCTTCAGTGGCAGGTGCTGGGCGATTTCATTGGGATCTGTGTAAACGGCCGGAGGAATGTGCTGCAAAGTCAAGGAGGCACAGTTAGTGTTACCACTCAATAATCCTCTCCAAATCACACATTCTTCACTGTTAGCCCTCACCTGCCACTCCAGCTGGTCCAATTCCATTGTTTTCTTTTCAATTAAATGGATGTACCATCATTTAGTTTGATAATTATTTTATATATTTGATATCTGTGCAGTTAATACAATTAATGTTTTACCATGTTAATCACTTAACAATAGACTTGGAAATTACAAGTCACTTAACAGATTATTACTGAAGTGGAAAAAGGGGAAAAAAAGACAAAGATGTTTATCGTAATGAACAATGCTCAATTAAAAATTAAGATTCTAAGCCATATTTGTACTCTAAAACAGGATGAAAATCAAAGCCATAAATTTAAACCCTACAAAAAAAATAGTCTTTGTCTTGTTTTCTAGTAGAAATATCCAAACAAGAAGCAAGTGAAATAACTTGTGATATTCTTAAGACTTATCAAAAGTTTGTTAGTTTTTGGATAAAAACAAGCAACAATATCTGCCAATCAAGAAAAACCATCTTGATTCAAATGCGATTTGCAGCTAATATTTCACAAATTTGCCAGAGTAGCAAACGTTCCCAGTAGATGCGCTTTGCTTTTAAACAAGCCATTTAGTGTGACTCTTTTTACGGGCATTTATTCTTTTCAAATCATGAGCGTGATTTTATTACAAAACAAAGTTTGACACAATTCAAAACCAAATCAAAAACAAACATCGGTCCTGTCAGGAATGACTGAAGAGGGTTCACCTCACGCTCACCTGGAGGTCTGACATCTGACTTTCACGCGTGCTGAATTCTCGAAGCATGTGGTTTTTTCCAGCCTGTTTAAATCAGTGCAGAGAAAGCAGGTTTAAAACCCTGATGAAATCATGCGTTATGTTTCTTGACAGGGTGAGCAAGCGTAACATGCCTCGTGATACAGACGCGTGTCGTTTATCCTGATCAACACTCCGTCCACTCGCAGGAAGAACCGCAGCAGGAGGAAGAAGCTGGTGGGCATCACTCTCTGAAACCAAACATCTGTTACGCGCTAACCACCGATACTACGAAACTGAGAAGGAGAATCTGATGAAACTCACAATCTTCACGCTGATCATAGACACACCGTGATCGTGCAGCTCGTCTTCGAACAGCAACACGTCCTCGAAGAACTTGATCTGCTCTCGCGCTCTCAGCTTCTCCATGTCGATGCGCTCTGCCGTGGGCTTCACCTGCGCACAAGCTTGGTCTGAGTCCGAGATCTGAGGCTAGAGTGACAGATAAAGTGCACAGTACCTGGATCTGCAGGTGCTCTCCGAGTAAAGTGCCCCGGTAATCTGTGGTGTAGGTCCAGTCGTAGCGCTTCACCACCTCTTTAGACGCGTCTGACTCGGCCCTGCACACACACACCTCTCCAGGTGAAAAAAACCTGAAGTATATTCATATCATCCTGTCAGATCCACCCATTTATCTATTTATTTTCTTCAACAATTTAACGGAAATATTGCAAGTTACTAATTATAATGCTAACATATCCTCAGTTATTCATAAAGAAGCTACAGAAATCAAGCACAGAACATTTGTGTTATTAACATCACAGACAGTCTAGCGCACGTTTATAGACTTTAAAACACTGTTGCAATCAGTGAAGCCATCCATCTCATACTTAAATCATACATACACCTGCACTTTGTTAATTACGAGAGAACTGAATCCATTCAGCGAGTGAACAATTAACTCATCTGAATGCCTCTGAAAACAAAACTGAAGAGAAAAAACAACAAAATAGCAAAGACTGCAACAACAACAGACTGCAGCATTGCCAAGTGCTTGTGTGAGAGGGTTATGAGATAGCAGCAACTTTAGGCTAAAAAAAGTTACTTTTTATCGTTCATAACTTTTGGAGAAAAACAAAGCAGACACTGGACTAAAGGTGAAGCTTTCTAGAGCGTTTGTGCTGTTAACCTGTGTTCGGACCCAAACTCGGACACTGGAGTATACTTTGAAAAGCTCCGAGTTCAACTGTATGTGTGAAAAAATGAAGTGTAGCTTGGGCTGAACATGACGTTTCAGCACGTTTACCTGCTTTCCTGCCACTCCTGTGCGCAGGCCACTTTCACAGAGTCCTGCATGTTGTTAACACGTTTCAAAGCGTCAATGGCATTGAATTCGATTCCGAAACCGTCAGTGTGCTGAATGCGCAGCACATTGTCACCGAACAGCATCTCTGGAAGAGCCGGCATGTTCATAGTCTCTGCTAACCTGTAACAGAGAAAGACTCAACTAGTCCCATTACATCGGCATTTCTTACTTCAACAGATTGATACAAAACTCCATAAAGGTTTGGAAACACAACATAAATCACAACATGATTGAAAGCATAAATGGTCCTGATGAACAGTCACATTTCTAGTGCATCACTTAACAAAACAAATTCTGGAACCTTTAGTTTAAAATTCATAACTGAATATTGAAATAAAAATCACCATCCAACCAAAAGTTGATTTGTTTGTAATCTGAAGCTGCAGCGGTTTTTACCTCTCGATGTCTTTAGACTTCATGATGTGAGTCTTGGCCGCGGTGACAGTCCAGGGCCCGAAGCTGAAGTCCTGTTTACTGCTCTGAAACCCGTGAGAAATCACTGAAGACATCCTGCAGACGAGCTGAACAGAAACAGACAGCTCCACATGTGAGCGAACAGGGCCAAACTCTAAGCGTCAGCTGTCTTCATGTGAGTTATAATGTAAGAGACAGAAACAATATGCTTCAGATGTGTAACGTTACACTGCGCGCTCAAGAAGCGCTTTGTAAATAGTGTTTAGTAGGTCAAAAGAGTTTAGAAAGGTGCACACATACATTGATGACGGTTGAAAACACAGGAATAAAAATGTATAAAACACAAACACAACCGAATCCCACCTCGTATCCGTTTCCATGTATGTACACAGTGCAACCTCGAATTCGTCCCGATGTCGAGCGAACAGTCAATGCCGATAGTTCCGGCTACTATAGATAAATGCGAAACGCCACGGACCGCTGCTGACTGAGTTTACTGAAGCTAAAGAGAAGCCTGACGGTTGCTCGGATTTCCTCAATCAGTTAGACAAAATAGGGAGGAGCGTCTCGCTGCAGATTGCAGCATCCAGGAGGCGTGGATGGATAAAGGTATCACTAAACCTAACCTAGTCACTAAACCTTCCATTCTCCACCCCCTGGATGTGGATCCAACAACGCCCCCTGGATGTTGTGGTATGCAGCGAGCCCTACTTGAAAAGAAAGGACACCCACTTATGAAACAACACCAAAGACACAAATAATCAGTGAGAAACTCATAAAAGCTCCACACTATAAAGAACAACATGAGAAAACACAGACACAAGTAGGCTATGTAAACTTGCAACAGAACACATGAATATCGTTATTTTAAATTAGATTATTCATAATTTATAATTTATAATTTTTTTTTTGAGAATTCTGCACCTGTTGCAAGGATGGGATGAATTTGTGTAATTAATTTGCTTAAATTAGGACTCATTGTTTGTCCCATTTTTGTCTAAATAATTTAGCTTTTCTTTTTTAAAGTTAGGGTTAGGGTTGATATTTGTATTATGTATATATTTAGGATTACTATAAATGCTAATTTAATAAAAAGGGTATAACAATAAATAAGCCTATAATATATTAATTAATCTGGCTAATAATGCCTAAAACTATTTTAATTATGTCCACTAGATAGGCCTTTACCTTCAGAAGCATAGGTGTGACTGTCATTTATTAAAAGTATGGTTCACCCCCAAAATTAACATTCTGTCATAATTTAACAAGGTTTTTCTAAACCTACATAAAATTGTTTCTTCTCTTGAACACAAAAGAAGATACTTTGAAGAATGTATTAGTAACAGAAATACAAATCAGAAGCATTTGGGAGCAGAAACTGTTTGGTTGCAGACATTCTTCAAAGTATTTTCTGTTATGTTTAAGAAAAAGCAAGAAGTTATTACATGTTTGTAACAACTTGTAGGTGTGTAAACCCTGGAAATTTTAATTGTTGGGTGAACAAACCCTTTAAAGTCTTTCACTTAACAGTAAAGTCTTTGAATTTCTAAGGCAGTTTGGTCTTATTTATGGAGCTCCAGCATCTAGTGGTGTACTCTGGTTAGGCGGTTTGTCAAAAATCAACTGCTGACTTTGACCCATCCCTGATGGCTTTGGTTCTCAGTTTTGGTTAGATTTTTAACTGCGTTGTTGTTTGTGTTCTTACTAGGGGTGGGCATAGATTAATTTTTTTTATCTAGATTAATCTAGATTAAAATGGCTCATTTGAGATCTGCCAAAGGCATTCAGAATTTGTGTGCTACCTATTATA
>JAUMHQ010000002.1:2684618-2695427 GCA_032361165.1 Enteromius paludinosus | reverse complement strand
ATATGCATATACTTTTTCTTCTGATTTTGGGGTGAAACGTGACCTGGACATTTCCTGATGCTTTTTCTCCACAAGCTGCACCCACTAAAGTGCATAAAATATTTGTGATTCTCCATATTTTGCCCTGGAAACCTTAATGCGGGCGACCGCTCGGCCTACCAAATAAAGCAGCGGCTGGAACGCAGAGGTCAAGCTTCGTCCCGGGACCGTTGATCTACTTTTCCTTTCCAAACAAGAGCTAGGTGACTTGTGCGAGGCGTCCCCTCACCGTTGCTAGAGTCGTGTCTTATCCAGCGGACAACGGACGTGTCAATATGCAAACGGATCCCCTCAGAAAGACATACTCATGGGATTGGCCTTTTACATGTACCTACTGTAGTATTGTACTGTGTTTTGATGTCAGGTCGACGTGGGAAATTTCAAAAAGAAAAAAATACGAGGAAAACTAGACCGTTCTTTTTGCATGATATGAGTAGAGTTGTTATTGTATGTTAGTGTGATGCATGTGTACCTGTCTTTTTATTTCGGCTATTCGTTCCCTAAACGAAAGTTTCCGTTTATTGTGTTGCTAATTGTGACGTTTCTGTTCTGGTTTTTGAATCCATTTCTAAGTAAAAAAACGAACGTTAAACTAAGTATTTTATTTTCTGCTATGCTCTATAAGAACAAACGCACTGGTGTTGTGTGGCGTGCCAATCCGAGGCAAGGAACCAGTGTTAAAACAGCATTTGAGGGATCATATCTTTTTGACACAGTTCTGCTACAGGACAAACTTACTACATTTCTATGAAGAGTGCCATATTTAATGAAGAAACAGGCCTTACCGTGACGAAATCGGGACGAAATCACATGTTGAGCGGGCTAATGTGTGCATGCATTGAATATTGCATATCTAATTCAAGCGTGTAGATATAGAATTAGAGCTAATGCACACTTTAAACTACGTGGAGAGAATTGAACGTATGGTCCCTTTAAGATGCTGTTGCTCTTTAATTACTTTGTATAAAAAAAGAGAAAAGATTGACAAAAATGCAGTGCAATTTGATGATTGTTGCAGATACATGTTTAGTTCAAATTTCATGTTCTTTCACGTATAGGTAAATGGCTTCTATTGGACCGAATCTGTTTTTTTTTTTTTGGTTTTTTTTGTTTGTTTTTTTTACATGTAGATAGTTCATTTTATTTTCATTTAAGTATAAACACATTTTAAAACCTGTTACTTAATTCATTAAGTAATTTTTATAATTATTATGTAAGTCTATCCTTATAAGATTAAAAAAAAGTTAATGTGAATGTGTGTGTCTGAATCTTTATCTGAATGACTCTTTATGCCATTTTAATGCTTGGAAAATTTGCAAAAAATCAGGTAACATTAAATAAATCTTATATTTTATTTATTTATTTTACTAAAAAAAAAAAATATTTAAAAAGACCATTTTAAATCGGTTTTGCATCTCAAAATTTGTAAATGTAAAATCTAAATTCTATTAAAATAATTTATTTTAAATAAATAATATTAACCTTACCTGCCATTGTGGTTAATAATTGGGGAATCCATGCATCTACTGCACAGCACGTTTACTTAAATAATTGAAATCATTATTTAAATAAACACTTATGTATTTAAAGGTAATTAGAATTGGTTAAACTTTTTTTCCAATAGTGAGCAATTCATTGTACTCACGAATGGCAACCGCGCTCAAAATCTTGATTGGTTGACTCAGCTGTCAATCATACTGAGCAGACCAATCGTGTTACGGCGTACCGCTATTGAATGAATATTAATTACGTAGCTTTTACGTTGCTCGGCAACCTTCACTAAGCGTCTACAGAGCTTCTCAAAGGCTCTGAGCGTCTACTGCTCACCTAATTTATATTCATGAACCGCGACTGTCAGCAAATCAGTAGTCGCGGTGCGTCATTAATATTCATGAGCCGAACTCGTCAAAATAGGAAGCGATTTGTAAACACGAGCAGCGCCGTCGAAGGACTCGCTAGAGTGCGCAGTGAACATTGAGTATAGGTGTTATCCACACTTTTTAGACTTTACAGTAAGTTAGACACTTTATCCAGGTGGACAGAAACTCCTGAGCGATGGTCGAGGTGTTTTCAGGCCGGACTCTGGTGAATAAAGAAGGAGATCTGGTGGAGCCAGAGGAAGCGCTCAGGAATAAAGTGGTCGGTCTGTATTTCTCAGCTGGATGGTGTCCTCCGTGTCGAGACTTCACCCCGCTGCTTTGTGATTTCTACACCGAGCTGGTGGAGGAGACCGAGCCTCCTGCCCAGTTTGAGATCGTCTTCATATCCTCGGATAAATCCACAGGAGACATGGTGGAGTATTATCACGACATGCACGGGGACTGGCTGGCTCTGCCCTGGACGGATCCATATAAACAGTGAGTTGCATTGCGTTTGGATGCATGCATGAGTTATTGTGCACATGCCACAGTAACCTTTCATTAAAGCTTTCAGTCTGTCCCAGATAAGAGGTTTAACACACACACACACTCAGAGAGAGAGAGAGAGTTGGAGGATTATGTTATAAATAGACAGTCTGTGTAGTTTCATTGCACGTGGGTGCCATTTTATTGCATTAATAAGTTTATGGTAATATAGGAATACCAGGGAATTTTAAAACAAATGTGATTTTCTAAAGCCACTGGGGGAAAATGCCTATTTTATAAATTACTATAGCATAAAAAAATACATAGCTGTGCTCAAGTGTAAAATATGTTATGCATTTCTCTGTAAAATTATTTAATGTATTAAATTGAACTCCATCTGCATGTTGTCTAAATCTTCTGTAATTATTTTACATGCAGTTTTTATGATTTCATATTAAACTGAAATACTGCAAAGTAGACCTGTTGATCAATCTACCGTCTATAGACATATAATATATAACAAAATTCTATTATTAATTGATATTGTAATCAATATCAGTCAGTTTTTTAATAGCATGAAAAACATTACTTTTTTTTTTTTTTTTTTTTTTTTTTTTTTTAGCTTTTTTTGCATTTGCATTATATATTTTAAATTGGCAACAAGTTCTGTTTGGTCAAAATTATACTTCCCTTTTTTTTCATTTTTTTTTATTTTGATTTTACTGCACTGCACTGAACTTTTTATATTGCATTGTACATTTTACATTTAAAATATATGTAAATTGCAATATATTACAATATATTAGTATAAATAAACATATAAAAAAGTTAATATCATGGTTTTAAGCATGTATGCTAAAATATGTAATTTATTTACATATGGACATATTTACTTAATTTATCAGTCCATATGAATAAAAATTATATTGTTAATCAATTTGATGAAAAAAAAACCATGGAAAACAAGGCTTTATTATTTTCAGCTAGAATTTTTTGTTTTACTGTATTGCACTATTTTTATTGCATTATTGCTTTTATTGCATCAACACAATAGTTCCTTTGATTTACCTATTTTTGTAGCCCTTGCACTAAATCTTTTTGTATTTATTGCATTAAACAATTTCTATATCCAAATTCCGTATCCTGTTATTTTTAATCCAGATTGTTTTGTACTGCATGTTGCCATTTTTGCCGTCAGGTTTGTGATGTTGATGTGTTTTTTGCTGTTTTTCCAGCGAACTGAAGAAGAGATACAACATCACAGCGGTACCGAAGCTGGTCATCGTGAAGGAGAATGGTCAGGTGATCACAGATAAAGGCCGGAAGCAGATCCGGGACCAGGGTCTGGCGTGTTTCCGGAGCTGGCTGGAGGTGGCCGAGATCTTCCAGAACTTTAAAGGATGAGAATCACACAGAGCTTTCAATGAATTCACAAGGGCTGCTGAAACCTGTGGAAAAAGAGCCAGAACATGCTTATGCAATTGTGCGCAAGAGCTTTAAACGCATCTTTTCAGGTCAACAACCCACACACCTGGTCAAAAGTTACTTAATGCGGTTTCACTATTGTTTTTAGATAATGTGGTAGTGAGCAGATGCATGCAAACTTTTGGCAGATGCTGTCTTTAAAGGGATAATTCACCAAAACAACAAAAAAAAGCTTAACATTTACACAACCTCAGGATATCCGAGATGTAGATGAGTTTGTTTCTGCATCAGATCTGGAGAAATGGAGCATTGTCTCAGCAATGCAGTGAATGGGTGCCGTCAGAATGAGATTCTGAAAAAAAACATCCCAATAATCCACGCCACTCCAGTCCATCAGTTAACATCTGGAGAAGACAATTGATGTGTGTTTGTAAGAAACAGATCCATCAATAAGTGCTGTGGCTTATTGTGATGTTTTTATCAGCTCTCATTCTGACGGCACCCATTCACTTTGCTGAGCAAGTGAAGCAATGCTACGTTTGTTTCTCAGTGTGATGACATTATCAGCTAGTTTTCATGAATGCTTTTGCACTTATTTTTTGTACAGCTGCTTTTATAAGAGTCTATTTATTTATATAAACATGTTCTCGTTGATATATGAATCTATGCATATTCTCTCACGTTACTTGAAGAATAGCAGATGTTTACTGCTTCTGTTGTTGTGGTACATCTGAATGCTTCCTATTCCTCTGTGTCTCATTAAAGCTCACAGATCGTCCCCCAAGAGTGTTTTTCCGCAGCACTCAGTTCCCCGTCCGTATCTGTTTTGCTTTCAGTTGCAAAACACGCGCCGAACCCGTTCCTTCAGAGTGTCAACACCGATCCGGCTAATGAGGGAATATTGAGCAGAGAAATGAGCTGTGGGATTATGATTGCTCATATCTCAACTATAGCACGACTATACCTGACTAAGCAAAGCGTTTGAATTAAGATGAGAATATCTGCTATTCTAGGTAATAAAACTATTAATATAGTGAAAAATAATGAATTATAAGCTTTAGAACATGCTGCCAATATTTATGATGAGGCACCACATTAAAAATGTATTTTACAACCATAGATTTACCATGGTATTTGCAGGAAAAATGTAGTTTTACATAATCAATACACCAAAAAAAACATGTTTATTACATCTTTACCATTTAAAAAAAAACATTAACCGTGTTTTACCATGGTCTGAACTGGTCTTTCGATAACCTGCTTTCTTCTTTTTTTTTTCAAGCGCAACTTTCAAGTTTTAATTATTTAATTATTCAAAACTATGATTATTAAAATACAAACTGTAAGGCAATATTTAAACATTTAAATCATTTAATAATTAATTAATCAAAATTAATGCAAATTTTAAGATTATTTTATAATATTAAATATAATATTATTAAAATATTCATTAATATTCATCAGATGTTTTGTCATTTGTCCTGGGAACATGATTACTATTATTCTTAAAATAATTTGTTAATCAGAATTTTAATTAAATATGTAATTATAATTTTTTTATATTATTACATAATATAATGTAATATAATAAAGCAGTCATTTATTATACATTTTTATTTATTTTTTTTCTGGTATGTACTTTATATATTAATATTTAATTGTTTACTTAAATTCATAGTTACCAGAATTAATACACATTTTAATGTATAAAATATTATTAAAATGGTCATATTATGTTTAGCTGTTTGTGCTGTGAACATTAATGTGTAAATTATTTATTAAAATATTAAAATAATATTTATCAGACGTTTTGTTATTTGTTCTGTAAACGTTAAGCTGACTTTATTTATTTTTGAGCGTGGAGTTAATTGGGCAAATGAGACTGCTTCCATTAATTTCATTAAAACATCAGATGTTTTCAAATGGAATATGTTCATTGCATCACAAACTTCTCCTACTGCCCTCATCCCTCTGCCCTAAGTGAATCATTTCTCAGTTTTATGTGCAATCAAGAGCAGGTTTCTGGGATAGTAGTTACATTATTTCAGTTCGAAACCATAAGAGGAGTCATGGACAGGTTTTATGGCAGAAACTGTCCTCAATGTGAGAGACACACACCCTGATCATAAAAACTGAGCTGATAAGAGGGTCTAAAGGACGCGAGCCGGACTCGAGCTGAGCTAGACGTGCAGAACGAGCAGCTGCTGGAGCTTCACCGAACCAAACCCAGTCAAATCTGAAAAAATCGCACCATGAGGAGATCGACACTGTGTGTTCTGCTGGTGCTGCTGGGCTTCGGAGGCATTTCTGCTTCAACAGTGGGTGAGTTCTGACAGTTATTACACATGCTTTCTTTATAGGACGTGTCTGGATTAAAAGTGTTGATCATATAGATAATATTTCTAATAGACATCCCTGTTACAATTTATACACTACAATTCAAAGGTTTGGACACATGTTCATTATGGCAGGGAAATAGAGAACTACAATTTGTTGTAAAGTAAAGCTTTTGATCAATTTGCAAAAAATGTAGTTTTAAAGGCCGAAATGACTGTTCCACATAAGCCTTGTTTACTGTCCGTTAAAATGTGACCCAGTTTCGATTTTTTTTAATATATTTTTTTCTCATATGTGGCACGGATCGGATCTTTTCTGTGACAGTTTCTGTGTTTGACGATAATTTGTGAGTTTATTGAGAGGCCATCAGGGAAGTGAAACCAAGTTCATTAAATTTATTCATCATATACACACATTTATTTTTAATCTTATGCCTAATGTACTGCAAATGGCTCTGTTTGAGCATATCACCTTGTAATTTTTTTTTTTTAATTATTGCTTTTAATATTTAAATATTAAAATTATTACAATGTTTATTGTCAAGCACACAACACATTTTTAAATGTTTAAATTATTATTAAAATAATATATGTATATATATCTTTAAAAAATTACCTCATTGTTGAATACAGAACTATAAAAAATAAAAAATGTACTTGTCAAATACAGAATGTATTTATCATTATATTTATTTATTTAATTAAATCAACTTTATTGTCAAATAAAACAAAATAACCTTTAAAGTACCTTTAAAACAGTTATTAAGTTCATATTTTAAATATCTATATTTAGAATATTTAAATAATTATTCAAATAATATTTTTATTCCTAATACAGAACAATTATTTTAAAATTTAAAGTATTATTGAATTTAGTGTTTAAAAAAAACTCAAATACAGAACAAATATTGAAATTATTTAAAAAAAAAATCTTTTTTAATTAAAACAACTTTGTCCAACAGAACAAGTTAGCTATTATTAACATTATCATTAAATGCAGAATATTTAATTAATCATTAAAATAGCTTTATTGTCAAATACAGAACAAATATTGGAATATTTAATGTTAAATTATTATTAAATACAAATGTGTTTAAAAAAAATTAAATCAACTTTACTGTCAAATTCAACATTATCTATATATATATATGTGTATGTGTGTGTGTGTGTGTGTGTATAGAATTATTATTATTAAAATAATAGCGCATTTAAGCAGCCTTTAGAATTTTTTTCGGTGTGTTTGACAAAGTCAACGAAATAATAATGAGGTCATTTGTTTCTTTCAGGCCCTCGGTGCAAAGAGCCCAGGGATGAGGGAACAGGAAGCTCGAAGGTGTTGATGTATTTCTATGATGCACACTTGGAGTACTGCGTCCCGTTCTTCTATAAAGGCGAAGGCGGCAACAGCAACCGCTTCAAAAGCGACGAAGAGTGTGTGCAAGCATGTTTACCCAAAGCAGACGAAATCTACCCGGAAGGGGGTAAATTAACTAGTAAATACCGCATCTGTTGTTCCAAAAGGAGTGAATGATGATATTTCATGCTTTTTCCTTTCTGCCCTCAGATAAAGTTTGTTCTCTGCCGAAGGACGAAGGCGCGTGCTTCGCCATCATTCCCAAGTACTATTACGACGAAAAAGAGAAACTCTGCCGCATGTTCTTGTACGGAGGCTGCAGAGGAAACGCCAACCGCTTTGATACTCGAGAGGAATGTCAGACAAAGTGTTTCGGTCAGTTCAAGTCTCCTTTTAGTCATTTTATTCAATATAATGTTGATAACATGACAAACCAAACCGTTGAGATTTCCACTCAACTCAATGGTGTCACTTGCGGAGCAAGCAAGGCTAAAAGGTTCATCTAATTTCCCCTCGGAACAATAATGAATGACTTTTCTAAACGGAAAATATTTGTTATTGATATTTTTTTGTTATGTGGAAAATGTTATATTTATTTATAATTATATTTACCTAATTAAATGGAGTAACTTATAACTCAATTTTGCATTTAAAGCTTATTTAGAATCTGTAAAGTAAAAAAAAAACTCTTCTAAATTAATTTAAAATATTCTTGTAATGCTCTTTTATTTTATTTTATTGTTTTGTTTATTTATTATTATTATATATTATTTTATTTTTATTTGATTTGATTAAAATTGTCTTAATTTGTACTTATAAATGTGTCAATTTGAGAAATATGTAAAGAACCTGAAAGAAAGGAAAGGTGCTGCAATTCTTTACAGAACATTTAGACAAAAGAAAAAGTTTCTTCTATTGCATCATGAAGCGCCTTTATTTTTAAAGAGTGTATTAGTACCTTAAAAATCACATAATAGCACTTTAAAAGTGCGCACGAGCACCTAAAATGTACATTGTAGTACCAAAGTTATTTGGAAAGAGTAACACCCAGTGATGGTTTTTGTACCTTTTTTTCTGACAGTGCACATGGGTTAATAATCAAACCATCAGTTTCACTGCAGGTTTATTAGTTGTTAGTGTCTTTACAGCAGTTTAAACTTTGGATATATAAACAGGGGGTTTTCTTTGAAGATAGCAAACAGTTGGTGGTTATGAGTTAGTTATGAGTCTGATGTTGTTCCCACAAGTTCTTCCACATGAAAGCGAAGCTAGTAGTTTCAAATGTTAAATAAACACAGGCACACAAAGAAGAAGAGGATGTCCTAAACATTACTGCTTAAAAAACATTAGCAGCTTTTTTGAATCAACCATCTGTGAAAATAATGACTTCGAGTGTCTGTAAGAAGCTTTAGGATACGCCTCAGTTCAAATAATTGATTGAAAATGATACATAGTGACACAAGGACACATTAAATTGATTAAAAGTGACAGTAAGGCATTTATAATGTTACATAATTACAAAAGTAAATGCAGTTGTTGTTTTTTTTTTTTTTTTTTTCTTTAAGGAGTCCTAGAAAATAAAATGTAGCAGAGTTTGCACAAAAATATCGACTGTATATATTTATAAATACCAGAAATGGTTCAAGTCAGCCTATTAGAATGATTTCTGAAGCATCTTGTGACACTAATGCTAAAAATACAGATTTGATCGCAGGAATAAATTATATTTGACTATATATTCACATAGAAAACATCTGATTTAAATTGTAAAAAATGTAATATGATTTATTTTAGGATTTGCATCACTTCCTAAAACGATCAGCAACTCGTTCAGTGTGTGTTCATGTATTGTCCACTAGAGGTCAGTCTGTTCTGACTGTATGACTGTCCTTTTACAGCACGGTCCGGCCGGCTTTTGGGAGCTGCAGACTTGCCGAACCCTGATGAGAAGACTGTTGATGCAGGTAACCTCCCTAACTATTTATATGCTCTGTTATGGTTTGTCCTGAAAGCACTGCTGATGCTTGAGCTGCACGTTTATCGTATCATTGCATTAAAAAGTCCATATAAGCGTGTTTTCATGAAGCCTTCTTCCTCTCTTAGGGCTGATTGTGGGTGTTTTGGGTGGGATTGTGTTCGTCGGTGCTGTCGTTTCTGCAGTTGTGGTGTTTGTGCTCCAGAAGTAAGTATGCAGTGAAATGTTGACAGCGAAATGATGTTTAAACTGGATCTTTTTGGGAAAGTATGTAAAATGTTTCTTTTCATTTATAGGAATAGCAAGAAAGCAGGTCGAAAGCCAGTGTCGACGTCTGATATCGAAATGAAATAGATCTTTGTTCACAACGTTTGTCTGTACATATGTCTTTAGTGCTTTTATACAAGTTCTGTCTGAACAGTAATAGGACAACTGGGTCTAAACGATGCAGATTATTAGTCACTGTGATAATGTTTTATTTGAATAGAAAGGTTCAACGATGTAAAGCAGTCCTGTCTGAGTTTCACAGATGTATCTGAGCAAATGTAGTGTACAAATAAATCATAACTTGTCTGTTTTATATTGCTTTTTAACAAAGAGATTGAATAATACAATAAACGAATGCCAAAATAATAATAATAAAGACCACAAAAAATTACTGTTTTGGTTTGTTTTAATATATAATATACATTTTATGTGCTGTCAAACAATTGTGCGTTTACATGTATGTGTGTGTGTTTATACATATCTATAATAAATATGCACAGAAAGCGATCTATTGTGGTTAATGGTTTGACAGCACTATATAAATACGCACACATGCATGTATGCATTTGAGAAAGAATAAAGTTTATAATATAAATGGTATGGATATAAATATATACATGTAAATATTTTCAAAATAGATGCTGTATGTGTTTGTATTTATATTATATACATAATAAATTTGCATAGTGCACACGTGTGTTATGTAAATAAAGACTTTTATTTTGGATATGATTAATAAATAATTCGACAGCACTAAACATAATGTAATATACAACATGTGTTATATTAATAATAGATTACATTACAAGAAGAAGAATTTGTATTTTAACCAGAAGTGCAAATAGCTGTTTATTTATTTTATAATTTACTGTCATAATATTAATATTCTAATACTTGGAGTCAAATTTATTGTCAAAAGCAGAAGAGTGTGTGTGTGTGTGTGTGTGTGTGTGTACCTGGTATTTATCACCTTATGGGGACCAATTGTCTTATACCAGTAAATTTTGACCTTGTGGGGACATTTCTTAGGTCCCCATGAGGAAACAAGCTTATAAATCACACAGAATG
>JAUMHQ010000002.1:2576322-2623986 GCA_032361165.1 Enteromius paludinosus | reverse complement strand
TTAAACTCCTTTAAGCTTCCACTCTATCTAATACTATTTCTAATTTATCTAAATCATGCTAGCAACATGCTAATCATGCTAAGATCATACTATTAAATTGCTAATCATTCTAAAAACATTCTACTAACATGCTAATCATACTATAATCATGCTAACACCCTGCAGGTGACATGCTAATCATGGTAGAATAATTTTAATAAAATGCTAATCATGCTAGAAACATGTTAATTTCTTGCTAATCACGCAAAAAACATGCAAGTAACTTGCTAATCATGTTATAATCATGTTAGTAACATGCTAATCATGCTATAATCATGCTAAGACCGTGTTAGTGACATGCTAATCATACTAGAAACATGCTAGTAACTTGCTAATCATGCTAGAAATATGGTAGTAACTTCCTAATCATGCTAGCAACATACTAGTAACTTGCTAATCATGGTTGAAACATGCTTGTAACTTGCTAATCATATGCTAGTATTTTGCTAAACATGTTAGCAACTTGCTATTCACGTTAGCAGTATGCTAGTAACATGCTAATCATGCTGTTAACTTGCTAATCACACTAGCAACATGTAAGTAACATACTAATCATGCTAGTATCTATTTATCTATCTTTCATCTCACATTTCATAATCTAACTATTTTAACTTTTAGACTGAAAACGTTAAACTGAAACTTTTCAAACTTTTTTAATTGAAACCGTTTAAACTTTTTTAACTTTTAAAAACTTTCAGCTTCGGCTTTCTCAAGCCAAGTTTGTCGAGACAAACTTTTTTATCTAGTTTGTATTTGTATTTGCATATTTATTGTTCAAGTCAAGTTATTCACCTTTATTTATACAGCACTTTTAATAATACAGATTGGTCAAAGCAGCTGGACAGTATCAGATAGGAAAATGGTGTGTCAATAACGCAAAAGGACTGTGGTAAACAATCAATTTTCAGTTAAACACAGTTTATCATTGAAATAGTATCTGTGCAATCAAGTCAATGAAATCGCTGGAAATTCAGTTAACTGTATTCTTCATTTACTGATATATATATAAAAACTACCAATCAAAAGTTTGGAAACAGTAAGATTTGTAATATTTTTACAATTTTTTTTTTTTTATGTGCATCGACCCTGGCAACCTTGCTGTGTGTGTATTAACTGTACATTAATACGTGTTCTAGATTGTTGTTCTAAATAAAACAAAAGAGCGAATGGTGCCTTGTGAGTCCAGTCAAGAGGAAGAAGATCCAGATATCAAGAAAATCAAGAAGGTATATATATGATAGTCTACAGTTGTATATCCACCACATTTAGACAGTGATGTTTGTCATGGTGTCTAGTGTGAGGGCAGTCATTAGGGTGTGTTTTCTCGCAGGTGCAGGGCTTCATGCGTGGTTGGCTGTGCAGGAGGAAGTGGAAGATCATTGTGCAGGACTACATCTGCTCACCTCACGCCGAGAGCATGAGAAAGAGAAACCAGATCGTCTTTAACATGGTGGAGGCCGAGACGGAGTACGTGCTCCAGCTCTCCATCCTGGTCAACTGCTTCCTTCGGCCGCTCAGGATGGCAGCCAGCTCCAAAAAACCCCCCATTAGTCACGACGATGTCAGCAGCGTCTTCCTTAATAGGTATAATTCATGTTCTGAGGGTCAGTTGAGTATACTATGGAAGCTTCCACCTCTGAATAGTGCACAAAAAAAAAACTGCGACTTTTTTTCTTTGCAATACGTTTTTTTTCCATCACAGAATAATTAAAAGAGTAATTGCTAGTAGTTTAATCTTGCAATTTTTTTTCTCTTTTTGGACAAAATATATAAATTCACAATTGTAAGAACTGTGGTATAAAAATCACAATTACTTTAGCTAGGAATCACTTTTAGTTTTTTATTTCATGATAGAAACAAGCTTTATTCAGTATTGCAGATTAAATGTTTTGTTTTCATGCTGTCTTTATTTCTAAGCGAGACAATAATGTTTCTCCATGAGATATTCCATCAAGGCTTGAAGGCTCGGATAGCCAACTGGCCAACATTAGTCTTAGGTAAGTTTATTTATTTAGTTATTTATGCAGACATGCAGTAAAAGGCTTTTTAACTCTCCACACATAAAGTAAAAAAGAACATCATTATAACATCAAATAAGTCAGAATAGAAAATATATGAATAATTTTGCAGGGCCAAGTGTGTTTTTGAATTTCATCCAGTGCTTACATATCACAATGTTCACGTACACACGATGCTGTGGCGTTTCAGCGGATCTCTTCGACATCTTGCTGCCGATGCTGAACATTTATCAGGAGTTTGTGCGAAACCATCAGTACAGTCTGCAGGTTCTGGCCAACTGCAAACAGAACCGGGACTTTGACAAGCTTCTGAAGCAGTATGAAGCAAACGCAGCCTGTGAGGGCCGAATGCTGGAGACCTTCCTCACATATCCCATGTTTCAGGTGAGTCGCTGACCTCTGACCTTTGAGCAGCGAGCGTGAGAGTAACCCGTAGACACACTAGCATAACGCATATCGTATTTCATTTAACTGTGGAGTAATTGTGTGTTTTAATAAGATCCCGCGGTACATCATCACCCTTCACGAGCTCCTCGCTCACACGCCTCACGAACACGTGGAGCGCAAGAGTCTGGAGTTCGCCAAATCCAAACTTGAGGAGCTGTCCAAGTGAGTGAAAGCTAAAATAACTTCATGTTAAAATAAAGATCCTTCATGTTGAGAAGCATTTTGAGGTGTTCGGGGCTCTTGAGATGCTGTAAGGCTCTTTGAAGATTTTATAGGTTCTGCCGACCAGAATATTTAGTATAATCAAAGAACTAGAGAATTAAACGTTCTTCGTGCCGTTCTTTTTTTTATTCAGATATAAGACATGAAAACATTGTTTGTTTTAATTAGAACCTTTATTTTTTAAAGTGCTTTAAGATGCTAATTTATGTTTTCGTTTAATATCAATTTTTATCAAAATTAAAAATAAATAAATAATATTTTAAATATTAACAAATATTTATTAAATACATTTGTTTTGTTAATTTATTAATATTATAGAAAAGGTATTATATTTAATTAATATTAATCCATTATAAATTATACATATATATATATATATAGTTATGAATAATATTAATCCTTTATTTAAAATTACATATTAATATTTAATACTATACAATTTAAAATATCTATTTATTACAGAAACATATATCTTTTATTTGTTTTACAATAAAAAATATTTATTTGAAATGCATATGTACTAATTATTTTAAAAGGCTGTATTCTAGCTGTTAATTCTTTACCAATTTTTTATATCATCCTAATAAAAGCAGTAAGATGCCACACACTATTGTGAGGTGATATCAGATTGTTTGCTCTAAACATGTGGTTATTCTCATATCAAACAGCCTCATTAGTGTAAGTGCTTCCTCTGTGGAAAAAGTGATGCTTTTAAATGCAAACAAGACTTTTGAATTGTTTTATTAACATTCATGTGACCAAGGCATTGTTCACTCTTTCTCTCAAGTGTAGAAGATGTCATGGTTCAGTATTGTCCAATTCACATTTCATTTGACTATTCTTCAAAATACACTTACAATCCATTAATTTTCTACCCTGAGATGATGAAATGTGTTTGCATGTACTCTCAGAATGATGCACGATGAAGTGAGTGACACAGAAAACATCCGTAAGAACCTGGCGATCGAGCGGATGATCGTGGAGGGCTGTGATATTCTGCTTGACACCAGTCAGACGTTTGTACGACAGGGTGAGACACGCTTCGTTACAGTCACAGGAATCATCCTCTGAAATGATTTTCTCCCCCAATACTTCATTAAGTGAATTCCTTCCTGTTTGCTTCTCTGTGTTCTTCATTACTAGTGCCATTTTCTACAAGCTGATCCACAGTAACTCATTTTTGTTTGTTTATTATATTTATTTGATGTTTGATTTATTTAAATTATTAAATATTGCTGATTTCTGACCTATTTCTCATGGTACGGCGAGGACAATTACTTTTATGGGTCAGATCACTTTTGAACGTACCTAAAAACATCAGCTCTCTATTTAGATGTTAAAATATAAAAGAATAAAAAAACATTAACTCAAATGTATTTATTTACAATTTTAAATTGAAAAATCATAAAAATGTTTATAAAAACGTATTACACAAAATAAAACTGATATTTTATTTCAATAAAAATGTTGATTATTATTTTAATTAACATTATTTCTTTTTTTATCATTTTTAATTAATATTTGTTTGTAATAAATATTTAGTGCTCACAAAAAATATTTTCAAAATAAAGCTATTTAATATAAATATCTATTATTTTATATGATAAAAATAAAAGTAATTGTTTTACAATTCATATTATTTCTTTATTTGAAAAATTGATAAAGCATATTTACAGCTATTTTATTTGTGTTTAAATAAAAATGTGTTTATTTAGTTTTATAATGCATTTTATAAAACTGATATTTAATTTAAAATTTTCTTTTTTTTAAATTTACAAATTTGTTTGTAAAAAAAGTTTATTACTAGCAAAAATAAAACTTTAATATAAATAAATATATGATTTTTAAATATGCTAGAAATAAAAGTTTCAATTGTTTTCAAATTAATATTATTTCTATCTTTAAAAAAGTTGAGCATCCTAACCGGAGTCGGTCAGTAGTTTTGTCTGAACATGAGTGTGTGATTGTCTCTGCTCCACCCAAACACTGATCTCATTCAGCTCTGCTCCACACTGACAGCAAGGTGTGAAATGTGCTCTAATGAGATCTAATGTGCCATTTTAATGCATCCCGTCTCACAGAAGAGCGTCTCTGGATGAGACAGCGCTGCCCTCTCTCCCTGAAACACTGTCTTTAATGTTCTTCCTCCTCTGGGTAATGAGCTGATGTGTGTGTGTGTGTGTGTGTGTGTGTGTGTGTGTGTGTGCGCTGTAGGTTCTCTGATTCAGCTGCCCTCCGTGGAGAAGGGTAAACTGAGTAAGGTGCGCCTGGGCTCGCTGACGCTCAGGAAAGAAGCCGAACGCCAGTGTTTTCTGTTCACCAAACACTTCCTTATCTGCACACGCACCTCCGGCGGAAAACTGCACCTGCTCAAAGTGAGTCGATTCTCTCCGAAGATAATAACACATCAGCAATACTGAGTCATTCTTCCAGTTACCTGAGGGAATAGTTCACCCAAATATGTGTGTGTACTGGTTTTTGTGGTTTATGAGGACACTCCCAAAGTCCCCGTAATTCAACTATTGAGTCTTATTGATTATTTCTTTATTGTGAATTAATCAAAAATAAAAATATGCACCTTCTCAAAACCTGTGTTTCCTGTAAAACTTACGATTAGTCTAATAATAGTACCTGTCTTCAACACTTCAGCAGGGAGGCACGTTGTCTCTGATAGAGTGTACGCTTATCGAGGAGCTGGACGCCAATGATGAAGACTGTGAGTGTGACGCCAAACCAACCTCTATTGCTAGCATTAAACTTAGTAATGAAGTGATTTGAGTGAGGTTTGGTTTGTAATGTCCTCAGATAACGCTGCAGGTCAGGGCTTCAATCATCTGGAGTTTAAGATAGTGGTTGAACCTGCTGATGGTCCGTTGTTTGCTGTGGTTCTGCTCGCTCCATCTCGGCAGGAGAAAGCCGCCTGGACCAGCGACATAAGCCAGGTACAATACATGCTTATTCAAAATAAACCGCAGACAGCTTTTTCTATGAGTACAACAACTCATATAAAACAAAAATGCGTGCACAAGAATCAAGCGGGGTATTCAAAATCAAAAATGGAGAGAGAGATTCAGTCAACCCCAAAGAGCAGAAGTTCATGTTTTCTAGCTAGAAAGCAACATGCATGAAAAGTTTCCACTATATTTGCATTGACAGAAATAGTTTCTCTGACTTTACGGTAAGGTTTTTGAATAATACCAACTGTCTGTTATAAACTTTGCCCTGGGGATGAACTAATATGCAAATTGTGGGTTAATACTGGTATAAGGTCTTATAGTATATGTGTGTGAAGTCACTCCATTCTGGTTTTGTTTTTACTCTGTTTCCATGCCATTCAGTGCATTGACAACATTCGCTGCAATGGCTTGATGACCAGCGTGTTTGAGGACAACTCCAAAGTCACCGTGCCTCACATGATCAAGTAAAACACAAGCACTCCAGTGACATTATTACTTACATTTATTTATTTTACATTTTTTTACATTGACACACTATTCTCCTATTTGATACTGTAAATATATTGTGCTGTGACACAATCTGTATTGTTAAAGGCGCTCTATAGATAAAAAGGGTATTTAATGGGTTTTTTGGTTAGACATTTTAATTACTTTTAATTTTGATTTCATTTTTTTTTTTTTGGTAATTTTTAGTAATTGTAGATAATAGTAAATATTTTTTTATTTTGTATTTAAATTAAGATTGCTTTTTACATATGCACACATAATTTTTTTATAAAAACATAAATATTTTGCTTATTTTACAACAATAATGTATGTATTTAACATAAATATGCTTAATTTTAAATTCATATTTATTCATGTTTATAATCACCCACATACAACAAAAATAAGCACATAAAATTTATTTTTTTTTGTTTCAATTCAAAATAGAAATTATTATTAAAATTCAGAAAATACTTATTTATTTAAAATCAAATGTTTTTTTATTTTAAAATTACAAATATAAAAACTAATATTTATTATAAAATCGAAATATTGTATTTTTTTTTAAATAAAAATTTGTCTTTTATTCAGTTAGCTGTCCAGATAATAACCTTTTAACTTTCATCTAATATTTAGATTTTATTTCATTTCATTGTGTAATTCCAATAAAATATTTTTTTGTTTTAATTATTTAAAATAGACATTTTTATTCAAATTAAGTAAATACATATTTCTTTTAAATCAAATGTTTATTTATTTAAAAATGACAAATATCAATAAATATTTATTATAAAATATACATATTTTATTGTTTTAAAATGAAATGTATTTTTTTCTTTCATACAACTTTTTTTTAGTTTTTAAACTTTTTATATACATATTTTTTACTTTCATCTAATATATAGAATTTTTTTTCATTTCATTGCATAATTTAGTTTTTATTTTAGTTAACAGACTCTCAAAACAGAATTGCCCTGAATAAGGAACAGTTATATTTTGCTGATTCATGTCTGCAGGTCTGATGCGCGGCTGCATAAAGACGATGTGGACATCTGCTTCAGTAAGACGCTGAACTCCTGTAAGGTGCCTCAGATCCGTTACGCCAGCGTGGAGAGACTCCTGGAGCGACTGACCGACCTGCGCTTCCTGTCCATCGACTTCCTCAACACCTTCCTCCACACCTACCGCATCTTCACCACTGCTACGGTTGTGATGGACAAACTAGCCGACATTTACAAGAAACCCTTCACGTCTATACCTGTCAGGTTAGAGTATCTGTTTTGGATTTTCTGTTTTTTCTGCTACAGTGCAAAGTGACTTGATCATTGCTTTCATCTAAATGTTTTGTTTGACTGTCACACATTTAAAAAGTGTTAATTATCCTTGCCTGAACACCAGCTTTTTTTGTGATGATTGTGAGACACTTAATCTGAAGCTTATTTTAATGATGTATTTTGCCTAATAAAGGTTTTGGGATTTTTTTTTTTACTTTTACTCAGCAAAAATGCATTAAACAAATAAAAAAATTACAGTTATTTACTAATAATAGTGTTTTCTAATAATAGTAATTATAATTATCAAACAGATAGCTATATTTTTATTTGTAAAACTGGAGAATTGGCTGCTGAAAGTTATGTTTAAAAAATGACACAAAATACTGAAAAAATGTATATATGCGTATATATATATATATATATAAATATACTGTATATATACACAGTAGTGCTGTCAAACAATTAATCGTGATTAATAATATATCTAAAATAAAAGTTTTTGTTTAAATAATATGTGTGTATACACATGTATGTATGTATATATTTATTTTTATATTTATGTATATAATGTGTATATAAATATATAAACATAACATGTGTTTCTTAAATATGTAATATGATTAAATATAAAATATGATCATATAAATGTAAATATTTTCTAAACATACTGTAAGTGTGTGTATTTATATATAATACATAAACACAGTGTATATACAAATATTATGTAAACAAAACCTTTTTTTTAAAGATTTTTAACACAAACTTTTGAACAAAACGTTTGTAATAATCAGTTTATCTTTTAATGATTTCTTTAATAATTTTTCAATGCAAATACAAATGACATTTTCTGCATTTCACTAAAAAAACTAAATTACAAATTCAAACATGCAAGCTGAAGGCAGTAAAATAAAAAAACTAATGTACTCCTCCAGTATATGTGCAAGAAAAGGTAAAATGTAAACAATTATTAGGTACAATGCAAACGAAGTGGTTTTCTTTCTTTGATCAGTATAATACACAAAACCACTATTACATTTACAGTACACTAAAAGATGCATACAGATGTTTAGTGCATTTAGAACACAGAGCACAGAGCTCACTCTGTTCCCTCTGCTTCCCACAATCCTCCTGTTCCTCCCTCACTGTCACTCGCAGGGTTCAGTATCATTCGTCCGACCGTTTGTCCATCACCTCCATCTGTCCAGACTACAGCCTGAAGATCACAAGGCTTGCGCTGGACCAGTCCAAGTAACTCATCGCTCGTCTCTCCCTCTGTCTCTTTTGTTTAACATGTTTGTGGACTTTTTTTTCTCTAATGTCCATTGTTATATTATCAGTTAATCAGGTTTTTCATGATCATTTCCCATCGTCTTTCTGATCCGTCGAGATATACAGATTGATTTTTAAAATCCCTCTGTAAAAACTCTGAGTATATAGAAAGGAATAAAAATGTACATTTTGTTGTTTGTAAGTGGTACTGAAGTGAAGATTTATGGCTCGGTGTAGGAGAAAAAAACTCTTTTTGAGAAAATGGCCTTTAATAATATGTATTGTAATTGAAATCTATTGACAAAAGTAGATAAAGTGCTATAAAAGAAACACTTAACCATTTCTTTAGGATGTTTTCTTTTCACTAGTCTGAAAAAACACTTTGATAGGAGCATGAACAATTTAACCCCTTTAAAGAGTTACTCCACCCCAAAATGAAAATGTTGTCACTTACTTGGTTCCAAACCTGTAAGAGCTTTGTTCGTCCTCGGAACACATTTTAAGATATTTTGGATGAAAACTGGGAGGCTTGTGATTGTTCATTGACTGCTAAGTACATAACACTGTCAAGGTCTAGAAAAGTGTGAAATGTGGATGGATGAATGGATGGATGGATGGATGGATGGATGGATGGATGGATGGATGGATGGATGGAATGATAGAATGATGGAATGATGGCTGGATGGACAGATAGAACGACAGAATGATGGATGAATGGGTGGATAGACAAAACAATAGATAGAATGATAGAATGATGGTTGGGTGGATAGACAGAACAACAGATTGATGGATGGATAGACAGACAGACAGAACCATAGATAGAATGATGGATGGATGGATAGACAGAACGATAGATTGAACATTAGAATGATGGATGAATGGATGGATGGATATACAAAATGATAGATAGAACGATGGATGGATAGACAGATACAGACAGACAGACGGATGGACAGATGGAGGATGGATGGATGGATGGATGGATGGATAGATAGATAGATAGATATTTCTGTAAGGGCAGATTTGATTGTGCACACATTTATTCACTTGTTTCTGTCTTATGTTGATGGCTCAGGTCCCTCGAGCTTTTCTTCGCCACAAACCAAGGCCCCTGGAGCGGAGAGCACCTGAACAACAAATCTCCTCGCCTGTCTCGCAAGTTCTCCTCTCCTCCGCCCGTCTCCATCCCCTCGCGCACCTCTTCCCCCATCCACTCGCGGAAGCTGTCCCTCAGTTCACCTGTGAGCTGTAAGGGTGGAGCTCTGGACCTGTCCACGGCCAGCAGCCCCACCTCTCCCTACACCCCCAGCATCACCTCCCCTCCACACGGCTGCACCAGGGCCCCTCTGGACCTCAGCCGGGGCCCCAGCTCCCCCGAGCTCAGCCCCTCCACCCCAGAGGAGAGCGGGGAGCTGCCGCGTATCGACGCCTTCTGTGGGAAGCTGCGACGGAGTATTCGCAGAGGTGAAGGCAAATGCACTTCATACTGGATAGAAAATAAAATGGTTTGTTTCACTGAGCGGTCCAGGTCAGTACAGTGGCGGAAGGTACGATTCAGTATGCAACCCCCTAATACAGCTTGTGTTTCCTCTGCCATCAATACCCTTATTTGATAGGGATGGTGTATGAGGGAAAATACCAATTGACGATAAAGCGTCTGCCTCTTTTTTGACTTTGTGCTTAGCCAAAACTATATGAACAGGAACAAATAATAGATGCATGAGACCATGAATGCATGTTGAATTTAACGTTACCCAAAATGAATTGTAACTCATGTTTAATAACTACAGAGACGTCTGAGTCAGCGGCAGATGTCGGAGGGACTAGCTGAGCTTTAGGCTGCTCTCAGCGGATACGTGAGCACTGAGCGCCCAGTGATCACCTGGAGCTACGAAATCAGCATATCTTTATTAATCAATTATTATTGCCTGAAAAACGATTAAATCTACATTTCATGACATAATAGCAGTAATATTTTGAGAATTAGCCAGGTTTTGGGCAATGGTGTTTCACAGGAACAGGCCAGAATGCATATTGAGAACGGTTATCGTCTGTGTAAAAACATAAAAATATATTTTTTGTGTTTGCGCACTCTGATGTAAACAAGCCTTTAGTTTAAACTTGTGGACAACAGAGCAGCACGAATGAAGGGCATCCCCTTGAATCACACAAAAGTGACGATTCTAGTCGACCAATCACGGTTCTATAGTGAATTTTGCTCCACCCTTTTGGAACCCTTATGGTACAGTTCGCTATGTTGGTACCATTCACAACTTCTGACAATGGAAACGGACATAATTGCATACCGTACTGTACTAACCCTACCTCTCAGTGGAAACAAGCCAATAGATGCACTCTATGGAAAAAAGTATTGGGACACCTGACCATCACACCAACAGGGATTTAATGATATTGCAATTGAAATACATTCGTCCTGTCAAATGATTAGCTGCGATTAATCACATCCAAAATACCCCCCCAGTGGAAATTAATATTAGTCCCAACACCCATAGTACCAGGATGACTTTTTCTCAGTGTCACATAACTTAATTTCTCAACTTATTTGTTCTGTTTTCTTTGCACAGTATGTATGTTTTACTTGGGCTGCAGCACCTTCGATAAAAATGGTGACGTGTTCAATACTTATTTTACATGACTGATGTTGTGTGATGTTTCTGACAGCTGTGCTGGAGTCAGTATCGTTGGATAAGTTCATTCCTGAGACGCCCACTTTCAGTGATTCAGGAGACATGTCTCCGTGCCGTTCACCGTCCACCCCACGACACCTCCGCTACCGACCTGCAGGTACTGCCTTCTTTCAGTCTTATATTTTAGGTTATGCATTAGGTTATGAATTATACATATTTATATGGATAGTACAGGAAAAATATAAATGTGACCCTGGCTGGAGCACGAATCCAGTCTTAATGTTCCTGGGGTATATTTGTAGCAATACCCAAATAATTATCGATTTTTCTTTTTTGCTAAAATCATGAGGATGTTCCATGAATATATTTTGTAAACTTCCTACCGTAAATATATTAGAACATAATCTTTGATTAGTAATATGCATTGCTAAGAACTTCACTTGAACAGTATTTAGAATTTTTGCCCCCTCAGATTCCAGGTTTTCTAATAGTTGTATATTGGCCAAATATTGTCCTATTGCTTGTGGTCCAGGGTCACAAATAAAGTCCGGCAAATGAACTTTTTTTAATCATAAACACTTTTTTTGATTGGGAGAAGGATTTAAGAATAATTTTTTTTGTTAATATCATTAAACTTTATTTGATGTTTCATTTTGTGAAACAATATATGTGGAAGATTTTGTTTCTAACAGTGGCCCTTAGCTGTTATAAATTGACTGTAAAGCACAGCTTCTTGGGGTTTACTGCTTTATTTTATGCTAAACTTTGACCAAACATTCCATTAACAGCACTGAAAGAATGTTTGCCAGAATGTTCTGAGAGCGTTCCCTGTGAGCTGGATTAACTTCATATTTCCCTACTAGAAAACCAAATTTCCCATGATACTGTGACTTGTTTACTTTGGCCGTGTCCTCATAGGTCAGTCTCCCGATGGCTCCCGCTGTTCCGTGTCCCCAGCGTCCGCCTTCGCCATCGCCACCGCCGCAGCTGGACACAGCAGCCCACAAGGTTAGAGACACTGATGGAGTCGGACAGCTGCCCTCGCCGCTGAAACAGATCTCCCATCAGGGCTTTGCAGAGTCATGACACGGCTCGGGGGAGGTTTTCTCATCCTCATCTAACAGAAATCTCCTACCGTCTCTCATTCAGGATTTACCAACCCTGAGAAATCCTACGACAAGGAGTTCCTCATCCGCCGGGCCGCCACCAACCGAGTGCTCAACGTCCTACGCCACTGGGTTTCCAAACACTCACAGGTTTGTGGACTTCAAGCCTGATGTCCTACCCTTGAGTGATTTATCAGAGACACAACTTTGATTTGATTCAATAGCCACGTTTTATGATTTGCATTTAGCACGTGAGCCAATCAGGACAGACCTGCAGCCCACCAGTAAGAAACAGCTGCTGTGATGTGTCTCACACCTCATGAACGTAGCGTTTGACAGACCTGATTTGTGCTTCAGTCCTTCGCTGTGTTAAATCATGTCATGAACAGAGCAGCGTATACACGCTGGTTCAGTTATTACAATATGTTCCATACTTTGGCTCACAGAAGCTTAAGCAGAAGCATCAAACTCCTGCTCAGTGAAGAC
Organism: Enteromius paludinosus; assembly: GCA_032361165.1. Taxonomy (NCBI): domain Eukaryota; kingdom Metazoa; phylum Chordata; class Actinopteri; order Cypriniformes; family Cyprinidae; genus Enteromius; species Enteromius paludinosus. The sequence goes on along the minus strand of JAUMHQ010000002.1, from coordinate 2,611,034 downwards.
ACTAAAGAATAATTTTTTCAAGCTCCTTTATGGTAACACTTTACATGAAGGTGTCATTTGTTAACATTAGTTAACGTATTAACATAAACAAACAATGCACAACATTTACTACGGTATTTATTCATCTTTGTTAATATTGGTACATAAAAATACAGTCATTGATTACTAGTTCATGTTAGTGCATTAATGTTAATAAATGCTTTAAATAAAACCTGTGCATGCTCAAAAAAACAATATTTTTGAGTCAAATGATTAAAACATCCATGCATCTGGGTTCATTCGCTTTGACCGGCCGCTCTTGATGTCTTTCTTTAGCAGTAGTGGTTGGGTTTGTCGTGTTTACGCTCAAGGAGTGCATGAATTACAGGAACATCCTCCCTGAAGCGCTGTTTGTGTTTGTCTCTGCAGGACTTTGAGATGAACGCAGAGCTGACGACGGCCGTGATGGCTCTGCTGGAGGAGGTGCTGCGAGATCCAGATCTTCTGCCGCAGGAGAGGAAGGCTGCAGCTAACATACTGAGGTGACTGGAGAACACACGATCTGTCAGTCAGACTGCATTAGTGTGCTCCAGCTGCGGGAGTCAGAGAATTAGTTTGATGTCTCACTGGAAGGTGGGATACTTTCAACCCAATTTGTTTTACGCAGTGTCTGTTTAGACTAAGTGCAAACAACCCGCCTTGTTGGCAGAGGCTGTTTACAAGAACTCCGCCCACCAGCGTGGGATTGGGCGAGTCAACAGTACAAAACACAGCTGACTGTCATTATCACTTTTCAAATTTCAGATCACATCAGAAAAGCGTTTATTTTCAATAAAAATCAAGGAAATCATTAAAAAGTTGAAAATAAGGTGTAGGGAGGGTTATATTGTCCCAATAAGGTGGCATCCATTTAAAAAGTTGAATTAAAATTTACACTTAATTAGTTATAATTGCATATTGATTTATAATATACTACAAACTGAGGGGCACTATTTGCAGTAGTATAAACAACAGGACATCCTGCTATTTTAACAGTGTGTATAGGATCTATAGCTATTTGCACTTAGTGTAAATAGCCTCTGTCTTTTTAATTTACTCACGCTTGAGTGAGTCGAAGCAATTACACTAGCATTTAAAAGTTCAAGGTTGTTTTGGCTGATTTATTTGATTAAAAATGCAGTAAAAACAGTAATACTGTGAAATATTATTACAATTTAAATGAAACTGTTTTATAATGTAATTTATTTCTAAGATCCATGAAGTTATTTAGTAAATGTTCTTGCGTAAATATATTCAAACTTAATTTCTGATTAGTAATATGCATCGCTTAAAACTTAATTTGGACAAGTTTAAAGATGATTTTTTCAATATTTAGATTTTTTTTTTTTTTGCATTTTCTGATTCCAGATTTTTTTAATTAGTTGGCCAAATATTGTCCGATCCTATACTTTAATGGAGAGCTGATTTATTCAGCTTATATATAAATATTCATGAAATTCCAAAGAATTGACCCTTATGATTTGTTTTGTGGTCCAGGGTCACTATGATCAATTTGTTTCAGGATTATTTAATAAATAGAAAGTTCAAAAGAACGGCCTTTATTTGAAATGAAATCTTTTGTAACATTTTAAATGTCACTTTTGCAGACTAAAAATATGAATTTTATTTACACCCAGAACTTTTGAAAGGCTTGCTTTGGTGGAAAATCTATGCAATTTTGTGAAATGGGTTTAAAAAGTAACACGCAGTTAATGGGTAAAAACACAAAGTCATATGTGACGATTAAATAACTCAATTTTTTTATAAAATGGCACTCTTTTAACAGCGTTCATCTTTCCTCAGTGCGCTTTCTCAAGAAGAACAAGATGATTCACAGCTGAAGATTGAGGACATTGTGCAACTGGTTGGTGTGACTGCAGCACTGAAACCTCTCTGTTTGTGTGTTTAGATGTCATTTAGTCATTCTGTGTGATTTTGTGTGTTCTTCAGTCCGACTGTCTGAGAGCCGAATGCTTTGAGTCGCTGTCAGCGATGGAACTAGCAGAACAAATCACTTTACTGGACCATATTGTGTTCCGGAATATTCCATATGAGTGAGTGTGTCACTTTATTCTCGAACGGTTGTCGATTTACTATTTAGTCCCATTGCGCAATGTTTAATAGAGTTGTTTTACTTTCCAGGGAGTTCCTTGGCCAAGGCTGGATGAAAACGGACAAAAACGAAAGGACTCCATACATTATGAAGACCAGTCAGCACTTCAATGACGTGGGCAAAAATTATTAACTATAAACATATCAGTAGAAAAATAAAGACAGAAATATATCACTGTTGTAAACTACAACTGTACTGTAAAATACATTAGTATTTGATCATTCTAATAACAAACTATGCATGGAGCGTATCAGACTATACACTGCAGTCAGTGTAACTTGTTAATGCTTTTCTGAACAGATGAGTAATCTGGTAGCGTCTCAGATCATGGCTAATGCAGACCTGAGCTCCAGAGCTGCATCCATTGACAAGTGGCTGGCCGTGGCTGATATATGCCGCTGCCTCAACAACTACAACGGTGTGTTAGAGATCACATCTGCACTGAACCGCAGCGCCATCTACAGGCTAAAGAAAACATGGGCCAAGGTTTGCAAACAGGTGAGTCAAAAAAAAAAAATAAAAGCCTCAGATTCCACAGGATTGTAAAATGGTGGCCATATCTCCTTATAATTTGCTATAATGTCTGAGTTTTAGATTTGTATTCCTGTTGAAATGCTCTTTACAGTCCTCATACATTATATATATGCATATTTGCTTTATGTACAATCCCTGCATGCTATATTAGTCAAACTAGAAATGCATTTAACTAATTAAATGGTTAATAAGGATTGTTTTGCTCAGAAATAAAATCATGATTATTGAATATCAACTTGCATGGTTTTCTCGCGTCAAAATCACGAAAAAGAAAACAAGCTGTATTGCATTTTATCTGAGCTGAATATCTCTGTAGAGATTGCTAACTTATATGTTGCTGGTGTTTTCAGGTGAACTTGGGAATATTTCATACTATAGAGCGGTTGCCAGATTGGGAAGATTAAGTAAACTACTGGACAAAGATTGGGGGATTGACTCTTGAAATCAGCCATGAAAGATTAAAATAGGATTAATTATGCATGCATTCAAGTCCCCCCGCACAAATACCAGAAAAAGAGAATTTATGGTCATCCAATGTACAGTAAACAAACGATCAGCTTGTTTATTTTAACCATGTGGGATTTTAATTATCAGACCAAGGCACTTATGGACAGACTGCAGAAGATAGTTTCATCTGAAGGGAGGTTTAAGAACCTGAGGGAAACTCTGAAAAAGTAAGTCTGCGCTTTGCACAACATATCATAACATAATCTGTGATTTTATACTTAAAAGCGTATTTATTTGGCAGCTGTAACCCTCCGTGTGTGCCCTACCTGGGCATGTACCTGACCGATCTGGCGTTTATCGAGGAAGGAACGCCCAACTTCACAGAGGAGGGTCTCGTCAACTTCTCTAAAATGAGGATGGTATTTACACAACTGAAATTTCAGGATTTCAAAAGACACCAGTGAACCCGTCTTCAAATGTCTGTTTGCTGTGTTTCACAGATCTCACACATAATACGAGAGATCCGACAGTTTCAGCAGGCGCCTTACAGGATTGATCTACAACCCAAGGTACCAGCTGAATATATAGTCCCACACGGAAAAAAACCTATATAAACATGTATGTTTTGATATAGGTTTTTAATATACAGTATGTGACATGTATAAAATGGGCCGTTTTCCTATATTATATATACATATATGCACATATATGTTTACCTATATATTCAGAAAATTATTAAAATATATAAAAAATATTTTTAACCCATCCAAGTGCTCAAGGGTCTCACCTCAGTCATGGTATTGAAGGTGGAGAGGGAGCTGGTTATTCATTTCCATCACCTACAATCCCTGCCAGACCTGGGACTTGAACCCCAACCTTTGGGTTAGAAGTCCAACTCCCTATCCATTAGGCTACGCCTTTTTCTTTAAATTCTAAATTATTAAAATTAAAAGAAGCAATGAAGGAGACCTATATGGCCTGTATATGCACATATATGCACCTCAATTTTGCTTATATGTTGCATATATATGCATGTATGCAGCATATATATTATCATATAAGTGCATATATCCTCATATAGATTCTTTCCATGTGGGGTGACATGATAGAACAAGTAGATAAAGACCTGCTTTAGGTGAAGTGCACATTTCAAGACAAAAGCTCATTGCTCGTGTACAACTTTAACCCTGTAACACCTACTGTATTAAGACTTTGTAGTTGGTTCTCAATTTATGTAATGTATATCACTGTTTTTCTCTCAGGTAACACAGTTCCTCCTCGACAAGACTCTTGTAATGGACGAGGACACGCTTTATGAATTATCCCTTAAGATTGAGCCAAGACTCCCTCCTGCCAACTAAACCTGATGATAATGTTTACAACCAGACTCGGATATCAAGTAAGAAACTTTTTATAGTCATTTTGTGGGAGTCTAAGCTTACATCTAAACAGAAGACTATCCAAGATCCATACATTTATTTGATTCCATTTAATTTCTGTATGGTTTGATTTTTTTTTTTTGCTGTAAACTCAGGTTTAAATGTGCCTTTTTGTAAATATTATGTACAGTTATATTTCACAGTGCATATTTCTAGCATGACGCATTTTACAACAGTTTGATAATCTCTCTTTTTACCTGAAAGCACAATATCAGTTCCATTTGTAAAGTCTGATCATTCCTTTACTATAACGAAAATTTGATAGGTGTCAGAAATATATGTGATTGATGTTCGCTGGTCCAATTTGGACAAGCAAGCTTCTCAGTCAATCTGCCCGCATGTATGACAATCACACTGAAATGTCAAAGCTTTACGGTTTACCAAAAGAAATCTATTTTTACATTTGTCATTTGTCAATATTAGGTGTCATCTGTTTACACAGCATGTTGCAATGAGGCTGCATTTTCTCATTTTGCATGTTTCTGTTTGTAGATTTATTTTAAAATATATTTTCTGGCATGTGTTTGCATGAATCTGTGCTTGATTATATTCTTAATCCTTTACATTTTGTGTGTCTAACTTTTAGATTAGCAATAGCAGATTTTACAAATATTCTACACTTCAAAAGGATACTGTGACAGTACCATAATACAGTGACTGTAATACCAAGGTACTACTGAATTATTACAATGCTAAGTTATGTGCAGAAAATATACTTTTTGGCTTCAAAAGTGCTCTATTGTTGACTTTTGATATAAGTTTAATAAGATATAAAGTTTACTCCACCCAGCTGTATCGACAGTATTTCAATTCTACACAAATGTTTAAGTGAGCATTTAAGTACAATGAGAAATAGTTGTTGGTACAAATGTATACTATAGGTTCAAAACAGTGTCCTGTTTATTCAATTGGATACATATAGTCATTTATTTGAACTCTTACCTGGAAAACTTTGATATTGTAAACTTTAGGCAGCCATGCATTGTTGGTTTTCTTTATTTAAATAATGCTATTGACTCATGCACAATTTCTAATGAAGGGGATTTTTTACACATGTGATTTCACACCTTTTTTTTTTTTTTTGCAGTCAATGACATAAATGTGCTGTACATTTAACCATGATGTAGCCCTAACTTTGAAATAAAATTTGTCTTGTCTTCCGTTTGATTTATTTTCCATTATGCATTCAAAAGATGAATTATTGCAAACTATACGTTTTACTTCAAAGAAATGCGTTCAAGTAAAAAAAGTCTTCTAATTAGAACTATAATGTAAAAAATAATGCTTTCAAGACCAGTGAGTCTTTAGATAGAGATATTACACTGCTGTCACTTAATACACAGAAATAATAAAAACAGGCAATTTCTTACCTTCACAAACAGAGCTGACTGTGTTTTTGTTTTTAACTTAAGCTATTTGACAGTTTAGAGAGCTTAGTTTAGTACTCGAGTGACAGCTGATTTCTGGGCATGTTTCAGAAGTGTATGCTGAGTAAACCATATCCACCTTTTTTTTCAACGTGGAGGTAAGTCTATGGGTGAGGCTTCTGGTTCGTTATCCACAATAGGTAAATAACAACATGCTGTAAGCTGTAAAACTGTTTGCACAACAAACCAGTGTCTTAATAATTAAGATAATACATTAAAATAAAACAAGACACACCAATTTCCAATATCAAGCCACAAAACAAACTATTTTTTGTACAGCTAAAAAAAGCTGGGCATGGATGAGATCGGAAGCTAGACCCATTTTTACGCCAAGAAAAAGCTGGATATCGGAAGTTGGAAGTTTGATGTGGCTTTAAAACACATAATTTCCGCATGATATAACACATAATAATCTAAACAAAAGATGTTTTTAGAAGAGCATTTGATTCGTTAGCTGTACAGCCAGAGGTCTGATGTTTAATAAGGGGCAAGGAACAGCAGATTATTTGAATTTAAAGAAACATGCTCAAAATTCTGTGTTTCTGCTCTTCTCAAAATAAGCATTTTTAAAAATGATATAATAAATGAATCTGAAACTTCACAGACACATTCTGGGGACACCTGAGACCTATATTACATCTACAAGGGCATAATAGGTGCCCTTTAAAGAGCTGGTAGTTCTATTTAAGACTCTGGATACAGTGCAAAATCTTGGACTATGGCGGCAAGTCTCAAGGACAAGCCGGACGACAGATATGGGTTATGACCTGGCTCTTACGTGGAAGAGGATTGGCCATCAGGTCCACTTCTAATCCCATATCCTGGGAGGAACGCCAGCTTCCCTCACAGACTGTGTGCTTCCTGACACAGCCTACTGTAACAGAGGAGACTCTACAGGTAAAACTCTCTTCTCTTATACTACTTGCGCACAAAAATAAAAACTTCAGCTAAGTTTGAGAGTTAGGAATTTCAGTAACTGGTAAGAAATCATTAATAGCGTTCTGTTTTGTTGTGCATATTAAAAATGCTGGATGCAAATGGTAAGCCAAGAATCAGCTGTTTTATTTGCTTATTATATTAGTGAAATTGTACTTTAGAATATTGTTTGCATTTGATATACTTAAGTTGTATTGAATGATTGTAAAACAGATTGCAGATAGCTATATAGGTTTTTATTATAACAGGAAGCATTCGTTGGAATAGCTGTGCCATCTATAAGGACATTAAACAGTATCTTATTTACTGCTATTCTCCTAACATTCTGGACTAATCTTAGAGTTAAAAGCCTAATAATCCTCTACAACTCCGCCGAGAGGTAGACCTTAAACCACGGTCAAGCGCTGATGGGCCACCTGCTTAGAAGTATCACAGAGTGTTCGTGGTTTTGGTGTATAACATGGATCTGAGTTCAGGCTCCCAGATTCTGGTTGGGTCTTGTGTGACCGGTTCAGAATGTCACGGCTGAGCACAAGGTCTCAGCGTAGAGCTGTGCCAAACACTTCATGTAGCCTGCTAGTCTATTAATAACACTTTCACTTTTAGAGCTCCAGTTGCAGTGTCAAAAGGACTTTGTCGAGAATGTCACCAAATGTTAAAGTTTAAGAGTCTGCTATGGAGTAACCAATATTGATTGACCAGATATTAGGGTTTCTAACTAAATAGATGTGTATTTGAATTTTAAGTGTTACTTAACTGTCCATTAGAAACTGGTGAAAGACAATTAGTAAAAGAAAGTGTTAAGAGTTCATCAACCAGTCTCTTAATAAGGTAACCAGTCAGAAACAAGTAAGCTGCCATCTTAAATCAGGTGATACATGTCAGCATAGGGCACCATCAACTACTAGTTTGATAGCTATAGTCTTATAAAGAAGCTACGTTCATTGTGAATATATTGCCACTTTGTTCTACCAGTGTTGATCCCGTCAAAACTTTTTGACAAGAAACGGTGTGAAGATGGCAAGCTCATTCGCCAAGGTGATGTCGAGCCGTACCACTGGCTTGCTCATGGCGAGCCTTGGAGCTGGTGCTGTGGCAACTGGTTACTTACTGAGTGATAACACTGCCATCTCTGCAGACGAGAGGAGGAAACTCTACCCTCCCAGGTAAGCACTGGAGGTCTGAGTACAATTCCATCCCATTGAAATACAGCTAGACTTGCTATAAGATTACCATTTGTCGCTCAACACATTGCTTATTAAGCAAACGTCAGAATAAAATGCATGAGAAGCTAAGAAGAAGGGTGAAGTACTTTCTATTCCATCAGCTTACTTGCACCTGTTCTGTAATGGAAAAAATATGATCAGACTTAAAGGTCATGATGTACTGTGTGATGAAGTATCACACGTTAACTGAGTCAAAGGTAAAAGGGTGGGAACATGACTCTTAAGTAGCTTATGTCCCGTCCCGCATGTCATCTTATTTGCACTACTCTAATAGACGTCAAATATCAGATCTTTTAAGATCTTTGAAGGAGCCAAATATGAAGAGAGCTTTCTATTTTTTAGGCTGACCCAAAACCAACGTTCTACACCTAAATTCATACTTAAACCTGATCAGTCAGTCTCCTGTTACAGTCCAATAGATTTTGGATTTAAGCCCGGATCACAAGAAGTACACCTGCCCCAAATACCTCCCTCAAGCTTTGAGATCCTCTAAGTCCAGACTGATTTAATCCTGGATAGACTTTCAGGTAGTAGTACACTACAAAGTCCTCCTCACCAGTGTAATCTTGTGATTTGACCTGATCTCCAACAGGCTCACCATTCAATAGTGGATGAGTTGTACAGTCTTACAGCAGTAGATTGAAATGACCTTCTGTAGTGTTCCCTGTTACATCAAGCTTGCATCACGTTGCTGCTGAATACACTATTCATTCGAACAAGAATGCTTGGGCCTTTATAGCCAACAATATGATGTAATTTTCCTCTCAGTCATCATGTCCACAGGCTCTAGGTCTGACAGAACCTGACTAAAGATGTGCCTTTGTGTTCCTCAACAGTGCTGACTACCCTGACCTTCGCAAACACAACAACTGCATGGCCAGTGCACTAACCCCGGCCATCTATGCCAAACTGAGGGACAAGATCACCCCAAACAACTGGACTCTTGACCAGTGCATTCAGACTGGTGTGGACAACCCTGGTCATCCTTTCATCAAGACTGTGGGGATGGTTGCTGGTGATGAGGAGAGCTATGAGGTACAGCCATACATTCAAACGACCTACATGCTTTTTTTTTATATGACATAATATCTTTATCATAGTTGACCAGCAGGTCAATGGTATATGTTGTGTTTGGGATGCTGGCTTCTTATTCAGCAAGGCTTCCTTGATCACCCTGCTTCACCAGAAAGACCAGGTTAAGGGTACAACTATATTGGTCTGCGAACTAGAATCAGCTTGGCCAAATCTAATTTCTTATTGTAATAGCTGGACTTTTCAGCAAGTTCTGGCTTTGCCTCTCCTCTTTTTTCAAGATAATGCTGAGCACACTTTTTCAAATGACGTTGCAGGTGTTTGCTGAAATCTTTGATCCAGTAATCAAGGACAGACACAATGGCTATGACCCAAGGACCATGAAGCATCCCACTGACTTGGATGCCTCCAAGGTGAACATCTGTTTTTATTTCTTCATCTCACATTCATATTTAATTCTATGTTCTACCAACATTTCTTGGTTATTCTTTATCTTACAGATCCATTCAGGCGTCTTTGATGAAAACTATGTCCTGTCGTCCCGTGTACGCACAGGCCGCAGTATCCGTGGCCTCAGCCTTCCCCCTGCCTGCAGCCGCTCTGAGCGACGTGAAGTTGAAAGGGTCACGGTCCAGGCCTTGGCTGGCCTGAAGGGAGACCTCTCTGGTCGTTACTACAGCCTGACTGAAATGACCGATCAAGAGCAGCAGAGACTCATCGACGTGAGTTGCTTCCATAAAGGTCTTTCAGTCATAGGATACTTTAGTCCAGACAGGTTAAGTGCTTGGTTGATAATATGATTGGGATTAACTGAGCTGCTTCCACACATCATGATACTGAACTCTTCCTTTCATGCTGGCACTGATCAGGAGCATTTTCTCTTTGACAAGCCCGTGTCTCCTTTGCTCACTGCATCTGGGATGGCCAGGGACTGGCCAGATGCTCGTGGGATCTGGTAAGGCTAGATGGAGAGAAAAAAAGCCATGACAGTACAACCGCAAGAGTCTCTTTAGTTCTAGACCCTTCTTCCCATCTTCCAAGTTTGCAATTGACTCAAGAAGTGTTTAGTTTTCTTCTAATTCTGTGATCCTCCTCCAGATTCCACCTACCTTTGTCTTACTTTCATCCTTCTGTAGGACCACTTCCTGTTTGACAAACCTGTCTCCCCTTTGTTGACTTGTGCCTTTATGGCCCGTGACTGGCCAGATGCAAGAGGCATCTGGTATGGCTTTAGCAAGTTCTTGGCACGATTGAGCATTTATGTAACTAACAAGATATGTCACACACAAGAAGAATATTCTCACATTTGCCTGAAAGTATAGAACTGCATTCAGATAAAACATTCGTATGTAGCTTTAATCTTAGATTTAAGGCATGACATGGGATATGAAACAAGCAAAACTGACCGCACAGAGTCCCTTTATGTGTTTTAAACATCCCGTTATTTGCAAGGCATAACAACGAGAAGACCTTCTTAATATGGGTCAATGAAGAAGACCACACCCGTGTCATTTCCATGGAGAAGGGTGGCAACATGAAAAGGGTGTTTGAGAGGTTCTGCAGAGGACTCAAACAGGTAAAACCAAACCTCCTTCCTACATACTTTTAACAATTAACTGAATTACCTAGAGTTGTCCTATAAGGTTAATGCCATCCATCTGTTGGCTACCTCTTTGTTGGACAGGTAGAACGCTTGATTCAAGAGAGAGGCTGGGAGTTTATGTGGAATGAACATCTTGGCTACATCCTGACCTGTCCATCCAACCTGGGCACCGGCCTCAGGGCTGGAGTACATGTCCGCTTGCCAAAGCTCAGCAAGGTAACAATAATAACTTTTATCTTACAGTGAAAGCTTTCAGAAATAAGCTGTATCTGTTGATATCTGTCTAATGTATCAACAATTCCCTGTAGGACCCTCGCTTTGGCAAGATCCTGGATAACTTGCGGCTGCAGAAGCGTGGCACTGGAGGCGTGGACACCGCTGCAGTGGGCGATACCTTTGACATCTCAAACCTTGACCGCCTGGGCAAATCCGAGGTAGGTCATTCAAAATCAGTGGGAGTGCAGTTTTCCATGCAGAAGTTTCTCAAACTCTGGTGTGACTCTTTACAAGGTGGAACTGGTGCAGCTAGTCGTTGATGGTGTCAACTACCTGATCGAGTGTGAGAAGAGGCTGGAAAAGGGCCAGGATATCAAGGTCCCTGCCCCCATCGTACAATTTAGGAAGTGAGCAATGCTCTTTTAATGAAGGATGGATCCAGCAAGAGAGACACGGACACTCCTTCCACTAATCCCAAAACCATAGGTCTTAAATGTTTAGAAAGCTCAATAAAGTGAACCCTAATACTACAAATGCTTCTTTATTTCTTTGCAACCACTAACGTAATGTGTACACAGCGAGCAACTGATAGAAAGCTGCCATTGCAATCAACAAAAATGTTTGTTATAGCAGAGGTGTTCTAGTTTTGTAATATTGCTTGCTTGCAGTCACAGTGTAGACATCGTATTTTGCTGCCAGAAGCTTTTTACTCTAAAGTATTTAGCAGCAGGATGTTACTAACAATGTCAACACAGTTGCTCTGCTATTGCAGACAGTAATGGGTTTATCATTACAAGGTTCTAGGAACCCAGTGGCCAGACACATGTCCCAAGCACTTTTCTTCTCCCAGATTTCTTGATGATGTTTCAATGTCACCTATTCAGTATATATGTTGAGACAAAAAAAAAATCTTCATACGCTATGTAAGCAAAATGTTTGTCTGAATACAGTCTTTCGTCTACTGTAAAATGCGGAAATGTCCAACCCTCTTTACACAATGGTTTAAACTGTAATTTATTTAAGGCCAGACACTGGCCTCCCATCGTTAGACAGACTAATCCAGTGGGGCTAATTTCTCCATTTAGAGCTACTTAGTGCCGTATCTAATAATGCTAATCTTAGTTCTATACTTAAGAGAGAAGCGGGATGGAGGAGGGGTAAATATGTGTGGCCTTCTACAAAATGGGTTCAGCTTGTTGGCTGTAGAAGCCACTGAAAAGACACTGAGGCTATTTTTAGAGGGTCTACATGCAAGCAAAACCCAAATGCAGCCAATGATGATGGTAATAAAACAATTTTCCATCTGATAACATCAAAGTACCTTGGAACCACCACTACTTTTATATGAGTAGAAGAAAACTAAAAACCATTATAGACCAAATATAGCTCTAATCAGCGTATTATACACTCCCTTGTCCTGAAAACAAATAATTTATAGAATACTGTTTTACAATCTTAGCAATCTTAAATTACTGGGAACGAATGACGTGTCGTTGGTTGTTTTTCGACACCCGTACAGTGCTTCTGTATTTTGGTGACTTTGCCAGCTTGTTGTGATCAACTAAACTCATTGCACTGAGCAATCATATAGTCCACAAGAAAACGTATTTACCTTGAAAGTCTTTAATCCAGGGTTAATTAGATCTCCACGGTGATTTGGCGCTTCATTTCACGTTTTCCTGGATCAGAAGCATCAAACCCCCTAATGGCCGGGATGAAGAAGTGCTTCATCGTTAGATGTACAAGGTGTTGGGAATTTTGTAAAAATTTTTCTAGACCTAACAAAGCACTACAGCTATTAATTGCATAACCCCTCAAACTAACGTCCTTAAACCTTGACAACAGCAATTTAGTATTTAGCGATTGTATAACTAATATACTTGTGTGTAAACTACTAATTTCTGGGAAAACCAGGAATCAACTATTGAAAAGAGATTACTACTCCTATAAGATACTGATAGGAATTTGGTAACACTTTAGATTAGAGAACAGTACTTACTATTAACTAGTTACTTATTAGCATGCATATAACTAGAATGGTCTGTTAATTTGTATTCATAAAACACCTATTAATATTCTAGATCCATTATCCTGACCAAGTACCTAAGCATAACCACCTTACTATTCATAAATAGAAAATGTAAAGTTTAGAAGTGTAAATAATCGATTATCTTAAGTGTTACTATGAATAAGAAGAAAGTATGTTATATGTATGAGTCCCAGAAAGCTCTTAAGATATATGACACTCAGTCAGACACAAAGTCAAGTTTTGCTTTCCTTTTTATGACATCATAAACATTATATTGATGACAGTGACTAGTTTGTGATTCAGTGAGTTACAAACTGAGATTATGAAGAACATGAAACCTTATTTCACAGAAAACAGTGCAACCTAAGCAAAACAAAAAACAATTACAAAGATGAGAGAGAAATATAAAAAGAAACATTTGCCACACACCTTTGACTTATTACGTGTTTTCATTCAACAAATTATTGGATTGGATTTTTTTCAATGTCATAAATGTGAAAGTGAAACGATTTAACATTATACTCTGGTTCACCGTAGTATTCTGCTACGAAAACAGTCAAGATTCATCACGCAGCAGATTACCTGACCTGAACACATCTCTGTGCAATTTAAGAACAAATTAAAAGGAACAGCCCCCCGCCCTCGTCCTTCCCCACCCCCAAATCGCACCACTTTTATCGAGTTCTCATTCGCACGCTCCCCTCATCACAATTTCGACACGCTTCGACACCCAGAGGCTGAGAAGTCACGGGTCTTTCTGCCGAAGGTGAAATGCGGCTGGGATGCTCCGCGGGGGGGAACCGAGAGTGGGGGCGGACTGGTGGGGACTCGGATTGGGGAAAACGGTTTTGGAGGAGTGGGCAAAGGAGAAACAAGGGAAACGCGCCCATGAGATATCAGTCCACTGGCCGCTTCTCGCCATGTTTCTTTGTAAACTCTTCTGCATTCTTAAAGAATTTTTTACGGTCTTTTGAATATTCCTCCGCCAGGTCGGCCCTCAGCGGGTGTTCTGGTTGGGGGTCGTTGACGAGGGCGATGAGAGACTGGATAACTGGGGAAAGAGGAGGGGGGAAACATATTTAATGCCAATATTATGAGTGTGAGGTGGATGAAAGGGCTCAGAGAGGGTCCATACCTTGATCGGTTTTAGTCGCAGGTTTCCAGTTCTCAGCGCTTATGACTGGCAGACACACCTGACCCTTCTCATCAATGTTCGGGTGGTAGATCTTGGTTTTAAAAGTGATCTTGGGAGGTTTAAAGGGGTATTCTGCAGGGAATGTGATCTCAATCCGGAATGCACCTTTGTCGTATGGAGGGTTGTCCTAAAAAAGAAAACGTGGAGCATGAGATTAAATTCAAGAGAAGATGGTGGTATTTTCATGCATGCAATTATTGCACAAAAACACACTCGCATTCAATACAAACTTACAGGAACAATGAGTCCTTGCCAGGTCAGAATGTTTGACTCATCCACCTGAATGTTGCGGAAATTTTTCATTCCAGACTTGCGGATTTCATCAAGTTCCTGTTAAACACAGTATATGATGGTACAAAGAAACCTGATACTTCTCGAATTGTTGAGATTTGAAAAACCACAAAGTGAGAACTAAATACTTTCGGTTTCACTGTGGCCGTGTGAACAATTCTCATTTACAGTTAAAAATCTAGAGTTAAGTTTACAGTGCAATTAAAGTATTTTTTTATTTTATTTCAATCTGTTAAAATAGCACAGATTCACACACAATACTGATAATACCGCTAAAACCTAAAGAGTTCGAAATATGTCATCATTCAAAACTAAAAGTATTAATATATTTATAAAAAATACCATTAACCTTAAAAATATTTTGTAAATGTTTTATAAAGGAAGAAAACAGACCTACTTCCTGTTTCCCTTTCTCCTAGTATCACAAATTACACACTAAGACCGCGCAGAAAACTTAATCTGTTATATTAAACTCGTTTGTATTCATTTAGTTTCATTTTGATCACTATTTCGGATTTGATCTTACTTGATAAACTTACAAATAACGTAGTTTCTGTCTTATCTACTAAACATCATCTGTCAACGACAACATTCTTCAACAGACAAGCAAAAGTTTATTCTGAAGCACACCATTAATTAGACTCACCCTGAACAACGATTATCCTATCTGAGCTTTATCTGACTGTTTATTTCCATTAAATGTGTGAATCCGAACTACGGCTAAGATCGTTAGCTTCTTCCTTATCATCCTCGTCACATTTCACACCAGAGTGCTCTAAAGTTTCAGCTTTCAGACCAACCGTGATTCAAGCTCGAATTATGCCTGTTCGCGGAGGTAAAGCGAGTAAAATCTCTATTTATTATGCATAAAAGCAGATTTTTCGGAATATTTACCTTATGCAGTCGCCTGCTCGCCGCCATCTTGGATTTGCCTTTGCCCACAATGCAAAGCGCGTTGAATTTACCTCAGTCGTTTCAAATAAATGAATAAACTTAATAAAGGATGTGTGACAAATGCAGTTATTTGACCATCAATGCTATAAAATAATTTTTTAGTGTTGTTTATTTCAGCTACATATTGTTCATAATTTTATTTTGTTTTTTAGTATGTCTTTATCGTTTCAGTTTTAGTTATCTTACTCAAGCTGAGTTATATTTAGGTTATTTCCTTTGTAAGTTTATATCCTTTCATTTATTATTATTTTTTGATAGTTTACGTGAAATATAATAACCCTGGACAAATGTATAATTAAAAAAATATATAAATTAAATAAATAAATAAATAAATATATATATATATTACATTTATTTTATTTATTATTTTTTTAATTAATTATAAATATATAATTAAAAAAAAAAATATATATATATATATGTGTGTGTGTGTGTGTATATATATTTATTTATTTAGCCAGCCGCCAGCGATATCTGCTCCTATTTCCTCTATTTAAGTAAAACACACTTAGGAGTACAATGTGAAAGAATACATAAAACAAAGAATAAATAAAATAAAATAAACTATAAAAAATAAACTGAAAATACAGTTTTTAAGACGACAACCATTCAAAATGTTACATACATATATATATATATATATATATGAGGAGATACATATTGTCTTTAAATAAAAAGTACAATAATCTGCTTTAATATGAGAAAGTAAAATAAAGCGTGTCCACCAGGGGGTGTGAGAGCACTATATTATTGCTGCACATTCTGACCCAAACACACTACAGGTGACAGAACAAGTAATCACTCAACCTCGGATCAGCTTAAGCTTTAGGACACACGTCTGCTTATTGTAGTATGCAATATATGTAATTAAAAAATACATTTTCAAAACTGACAGAAAATAAATAAATAATGGCAGTTATTATGTTGGCTTTTAAAAAATACATAACTTATGCTTATTTCCTTTTTCTATACTTCCTTTTTCTAAACTTTATTACATAATGTTTAACATAGTTTCACTTCCACTGCTGTAACAATATGTCAACGAATCGTCAACGGAAATTTCTTTACAAACCTGCTGTTCTTGTTGGTCTCTCAAAACACCAGGGGCTTGAAACAAGAATTCAGCAAACAACTCAGTCTGGCCTCAGTCAGAGAGAGAATATCAAAATAAAGTTTGACTTAAACATAAAAAAAGCCAAATGTAAATGGGATTCATTATTTTGTCAGTAAATGTAATTTGTATTACATTAGTGTTATTGTAATTTCATTTCCATACACTTATTGTCGCCAAGATATATCTAATAAATACATTAGGATGTAGACCTACATAGCTGAATTGAGTGAAATTAGTTACATCTGTAATATATTACAATGTTTTTTCCATACAATAACGTCCCAAGACATAAAAGACCCAGCCTAGCTGATATGTTATATAGGCTGCTAGACATAGAAAATGTCAATATGTCAATAATTCTACTGATCTAACTGTGCTGACACTATCAGATGAGAACACAAATACTGAACTTGATTGAGCTGAATAATGACACTATTGTCTTCCACACAGCTGTAATTGATTAACTTTGCATCATTAACAATTACTCCCCTGCGTATTACTGTGAAGCACTATAAATAAATGTGGCTGAATGTGTGCCTATTTAATTTTTTCCCCTGGTGTTTATTATTTTTGATTTGCCAAATAATTTCAGTTAAAAGTGCATGTTTAAAAGTAGAAATATCCCATGCATATTTTAATATAAAAAGCATGTAGAATTACTATACTAGAATTAAGAGATGATTGGAACCTTTGAGTGAGCATGATGGAGATGCACACACACACACACACACACACACACACAGTAGCATTTGGATTGCAAATGTGGCAGCAGCAGTGGCAGGTCATGGCACGTTACACCATTTCAGCAGCAACAGCAGCAGCCCTGGGCTGTTTAGGCAAATGAGAGTGTGTGGCTGGCAGAGGCAGGGCATTTACCCTCTCTCCCCCTCTCTTTACTGCCTCTTATTCAAATTTGGGTCAGGGGTGAGGATTTCTCACGTCACACAAGCTTGCAGGCAAGATGGCGCTCGGAAAGCTGTGAGATGTGAAAACAGAATGACTGTTTGAAGAGCTTCTGTCGATGCATTAAGGTACAGATACTTTATTACTACATACGCGATTGCTTTTGCGTTGTGAGGGGAAACGTGCGCGCGATGTAGCGGGGGTTTGCGAGGGCTTTCTTCTCTTGTTTTTTTTTTTTAAAGAAACACTGATTCCTCCAACATACTGCTCTTATCGCGTGCCCACTGGGCTTTTAATGCACACACACAGCGCGAGCGCAGCCTGGCAGGGACAGATGTGTTTTTATCGAAAGCATCGTTACCTGTTTCAGCGTGGCTCGTGCAGTAATCGAATGCAACATTTATAACATTTAATACCAGTATGCTGCATCTTTATAGTTGACTAAAAATGATTAATCGCCACTTTGATGGCAAAACCCGATCAGTGGCCCTTTATGTGGCCAGCATTCCTGTCTCACCCCTCCCTCGGTGTGTGTTTTACCTTAAACGTGTATAACATTGAATATTTGTGCATGGTTTTGCATCGTTAACGCATGCATTAAACTATCGCGTTGAGCATGTATAAAGCTCGTATATAATATTGTTTTCCATGCATGAAGATGTCACGATGAAGATTTTAGGCGATCCGTGTTTGTTTCATTCAGTGCACAAAAGCAAAGCTCTATTTATAGGTGGAAAGGTGATTTTTAGTGGTATCTGCTTTGTTGGTGTGCTTGTGCTTCAGTTGGATCATCATGACTAGGTTGTATTATGAAGCAACGTTGCGTTATCAGTAATGAGACATGTGTCATACAAACATGAAGATGAGGAACTTTTCACCCAGCGTTGTGGTTTTATATGAGAAAGTATATTTTAGGTGTTGTGATCGCTTACCTTTGCTTCTGTCACTCTAGTTTGGCAAGCATTGCCATGAAGACTCTTGCTTATTTCTCCTTACTTTTGTATATTTGTACACCGATCCCTCTCTATGAGGAAATATATCCTAGGTGCTATGTTGTTTTGCATTATTAAGAGTCTGAAGTTTCTTGTAGTCATTGTTATTTAAATGGTGCATAAATGTTATAATAAATTATTTTACTTCTATATCTTGAGGAGAGCTTGAAGGACCCTTTTAATCTCATCCATTTTAATGGGCTGGGGGAGGGGGCTTGTTTTACAGTGGTAGGTGGGTTTAGATCAGTGCCACACCATTAAAGTAACTCCCTTTCTGGGTGACAGTTTGCTTGAATGAGACGTGGAATTACTTTTAACCAAAGATATGGCTGTTTTGTGTAAAGAAAGCCTGTTGGGAGTCTTGTGCATGCTGCCGTGATGAATGTTTTTAAGGTAAGCAAACCAGCAGATGCATGGTTTGCTTCTCCTTCGGCGCTGGTGTTTAGGTCCATGGTCCAGTGAGGCTTATCTTCGAACTGTAGAGTTTGCTTCAAAAACGCTTCCAAACGAGCTCAGGCTGGCCTTGTCGTAATTGTTTAGTTGTCCTTTACAAAGGTCAGAGAAAACGAGAATAAAAGATGTGTTTAACAGATGTAGTGGCATTCATGTTAAGATCTAATCAATACTCTTATGAAAGGCAGCTCTGGGTTTCTGCTTTGAATAATGCAGATGATCAGATCTATTGAGTGAGTGGGGCGGGAAAGGCGCTTGAAGACAGTTTATTTAGAGTCATTATCATTCAGAAGATCGTTACGAATGGTTTTGTGGGTTTGCATTTAGACTGGAATCTTATTTCACACGTTTGTCTCGCTTTAAGAGGGTGCAGTCTTTTCCTCCTATCCTTTATGAAATTTACGATGTTTTTGACAGCGTTATCTGTTCATCTAGTAATGCAGTCTGTACTAGTCTGGTTGGGTAATAATGATGGTTTTACTTTTTTTATTTATTTTTTTTATTTTTTTATTTTTACACGTTTCATAACAGGAAACTGGGTATGAACCATGTTTGAGATGATTTAACTAGGTCTATTTCTGTTCATCACCAGAATATAGGTTAACCTGTATCTATTTGTTAAGTTGGACCCTTTTAAGCCAGTTTCGATGTGCATGCACACATGTCTGAATGCATGCATTGTGTACGTGTTGCTTTAAGGCATCACCCCATGTCTAAAATCTCGTCTAACATGCTTGGCATTATTACGGACTAGATCCTTTTAACCTGGAACCTTCTAACCACTTCTTGTGCAAAGCAGAAATTACATGATTGTGTTGGGATGTTGAGGAATACCATGTGATTTATCTGTGAGGGTTGTTCCAGGGTTGCCCAATCTGGTTGAGTGGTTGTTTTTGTGACGCGTTCCCTAATTCGTAATTTCCATTAGAGAAATGTTAGGCCTACATTTTAAGCATTTCGTGCGGTTTTTGGTTTTCGGTGATTTTTATTTAAATTTAAAAGTGTGGCATGCATTGGAAGTGCATTTGAAACAGGTTTGAGGCAATGTGGTCTGTATTTGTAGGCGTTATGAGTCTGGTTTCTCAGGTATTCTGCAACTTTTAGCCCAGCCCACATGTGACATGCACATGAACCCAGATGCACTTTTAGTTTATCCGCAAAATACAGCAGTGCATGCCTAGACAAATGCAAGTAATGTCCTACTGTGTGACAGCATTTGATAATGATCAATAGTGTAATCGTAGTGCAAGTTGTCGTTTTGTCAGAATTGATTTAATGGGTATTTGTGGTCTTATTGTGCATGGTTCATTGCTTCATGTTACTCCAAATAAAAATCTTAGCCAACGTTTTTCTGATCAATAGTTGAATACAGAAGCTAGTCTGGTTTCTGCAGTTGTTTTGTCATCGTCATTAAGATTTTATGCCTGCTTTTGGGCTGTAAAAAAAAAAATCCCAGCCTTCATTTAGCACAAATAGGGCATAACATTGAATGAAAAGCACACTGGCAGTGGATAAAGGCCTTGAATTCTTCAGATAAGTGATACTGCGTTATCTCTTGGTTGAGGTCGTTCATCAGATTATTTGGACCAGGTTTGCTTGGCTTCCAAGTTGGCTCTGATTTCTTGAGGCTGGTGGTTACAGTAGGCACTTAGATCTTAATGTCTCTTATCAAGTTAACCTGACAGATGTTATTAAAACTCAATTTGTAGAAGTGTTTTGGGAGATTTTAGTCACCTTAGATCATCACTGAAAAATTCTGGCACTAGGAAAAATAGAATTTTTCGTTTTTAATTTGCTGCAGGGTGAATATTATACGTTGATGCGTCTCATGAATAATGTTTTGTTTTGCCAGTTCTCTCTTTCATAAGAGCAGAAGTGCTGTGTTTTTATGGCATTAAGACAATAAAATCAAGGCCCCAGGGGTCCATGCCACCGGATAAGCTTGTTTATGAGGCCAAGCATAGTCCTTGCCAGACTTGTTTACCCGTGTTGTTACTGGCCACTTTTGCACTTTGACTTTTTTTCCAACTGCAATCTCTCTGATTAGAGCAGTTGTTTCATCTCTGGGACGGGACTGCTGTTTTTTTTTGTGGAGCGATCGGAATGCCGCCAAAGCAATTGAAAGACCAGCAGCATCTTATCAAGGCTTGTGTGCAACTTGTAGATAAATGCGCTTCTTAAACATCTTTTGTTTTTTGAGCAGTGGGCTTCTGGTGCTATCAAAGTTTGCTCAAACAGTGGTGGTTTACGGTTATCTATGCAGTTCTTTGACCAATTCTGTGCTTGAGGCCTATAAATACCCTGAGAGATGGTATCATGCGATAGAGTTTGGTTTTAGGGCTGGGCGTACTAGTTTTTATGAGACAAGTAAATGGAGACTATATTTAAGAGTTCAGAAATGTATTACGAACATGTATGTTATTAAAATAATCAGCAGTTTTTTGTTTCATAATGGATGAAATGGCTAAACTATTAGTTGTTTATTTTTTTTAATCCATGTTGTTTTTTTTTGTATTGCAATTTTTGCCGTTTAATATACCAAGTTGGTTGGACTTAAATATATTGTGAAATTCTTTTTTTTTCTCCACACTTTCCTGAGTCATCGTTAGGCTACTTTTAAGCAGTCTTAAACAAAAAATTCTGCTGACTGATTGGTTTCCTGTCCTTCTTGTTAGTTTTGGCTCAGTTGTACCTTGCCATCATGAGTTGGCTATAAATCGTTAATCTGAAATAGACTAGGAACAACTGATAAATATTCAGCATGGTACATAAACAGATCTGAAGTCTTCTTAATGCAGTTTTTAGGCCAATTTTTAGCTTGGTATAAATATGGATTTTGTCGAGTCTAATATGCAAGAGCAAGGTTTTACAATAATCCAATACAATAAAATAGGTGTTCTACAGGAACGGGTACTCCACCCATGCTAATTTGTGTTGTAAATTGTTCATAAACAAGGCACTGAATAATCACAATGCTGTGAATGTGAAAATGTTTGGGCATTGTGCAAAGATAAATCCCTGTTTTTCCCATTGACACGCCAGTCTCGGCTGGTCTAAGTGGCAGAAACCTTGTTTGCCGCATTACAAAGATTCTGCTGCAAGCCGTGGCCTGTTCATCCTGTGGAAAGGGTGCTGGTTTACCTGTTTCCCACCACACCCTTGGTGATATCCCAGCTCAGGTTTCAAGCTGTCTGTCACACAAGCTAGTCAGTGACGTCCACTAGCCTTTTTCACCCAACCCCCATATGACAACAAAGGGACTGACCCTGGAGGCTGGCATTAATGACTGCTGGCAGGAACGTTAAGCCTTAGTGGACGCCCTCAGAAGAAAAGAAATTGTGTTACTGTTCAAGCCTTTTATCCCTTCTCTGCTTTTAGCTGAAAGTTGAGAATTTGTACACGCTTGACAAAAATAATGTCAGCTTGGCTATACTATGAGAAGGCCTTTTTCTTAAGTTTATTTAAGACTTGTTTATGTAAATTTGCTTCAGCATAAGCGTTTTGTGGTTTTCAGTTCATGCCTGAGTTCATCTATATGCTGTGTGTTCCAAAACATGGACAGTTCCCTTTAAGCAGCTCTGCATTTAATGTTTACCCTTATTTTTTGATAGTACGTGACTTGATGTAGCGCTCCACAGGGTTTTGTCCAATTAGATTGACTTTTACAACAGGAATGACCCTCCCCCTGTGATTGGTCAGGAAGTAGCATTAGCTGTGTCGTAACTGTTGCCTGTTTAAAAATAAGGATTGCCACACCCAACTGTGAATACAAAACTAGAAATTTAGCAAAGTGTCAGGAAAAAAAGGTCACTTGGTGTGAACTTTCTAGTAAGTATTTGATGTAGGATATAAAAGTATGTGAATCCCCCCCGCCATTACTATGCATAACAGTGTTTTTTCTCTTTTAGGTTTCATAGGTAAAGACAAAGAAGTTGGAAATGGAATTGCCAAATCATGCCAAACAATTGCTGCTGCAGCTAAACCAACAAAGAGCCAAAGGTTATCTGTGTGATGTGATCATAGTAGTAGAAAATGCCCTTTTTCGGGCCCACAAAAACATCCTGGCGGCCAGCAGTATCTATTTCAAATCCCTTATCCTTCATGACAACTTGATTAACCTCGACACGGACATGGTCAACCCGTCGGTTTTCCGGCAAGTTCTGGACTTCATTTATACTGGCAAGCTTTTGTCATCTGATCAGTTCAGTGACCACAATTTCAATGCCCTTCTAACGGCAGCAAGCTACCTCCAACTTCATGACCTAGCTGCTCTCTGCAGGAAGAAGCTCAAGCGTAATGGGAGATCCCTACTTAATAAACCAACCACACCTACCAATGGAAGAACATCTAGGAACCAAAGGCTGTCCTCTACACCTGTAACTCCAAACCAAATGTCAGGGTTAAAAGACAGTGAGAAGACAAAGAGGCAAGAGGAGCTACTCAAAGACGACTTGTCTGAGGACGAGATGTTTGTAAGAAACACCCACTGTGCAACCTCAGCAAATTCGCTCAGTCCTTCGACGAGTAAGAATGGAAGCAATGGCAGTTGTGGTATGCAGGAACTCGGCCTAGACCTTTCCAAGAAAAGCCCCTCAGGGAGCACAGCCACTGAAGAAGTAAGTCCCAGCAGCATCCCACAAGAATCACCTCAATCTGCCTCAGAATCCACAGCCAACAGTGCCTCATTTGATGAGAACACCAACACGCAGAACCTCACCGCTGGAGAGCCCATGGAGCTGGGCGGAGGAGAATGCGAAGAGAGCCAGCCGTCTCTGGACGTCAAACAGCGGAAAAGTTCCCGGCAGGTGGCCCGGCAGAGGCGGCAGCCCAAGAGTGAAGGCAACAAGGGCGGAGATGTAGAACGAGGAACTTTACCCAATGGAGTTGACAAAAGATTGAACGTGGCTGGGGAGAGGCTCCCTGGTGGAGGAAACGGCAATTCCGAAGTATCCTTCCAGTGTAAAGATGATGAGGAAGGTTTAGAAAACGGACAGGAGCAAAGCGAAGAGAGTGGACAGAGCGAGAGTGAAGGTGGGCGGAATAGCGCCAATTACGTCTACCGCCAGGAAGGCTTTGAGCCTGCCCTTGGTGACAACCTTTACGTTTGCATCCCCTGTGGTAAAGGCTTCCCGAGCTCAGAGGAACTGAATGCCCATGTAGAGACCCACACAGAGGAAGAGTTGTACATCAAAGAGGAGGAAGATGATTCATATCCAAAGGAAGATGAAGTAGAAGCGGAGGACTTGTCTTCACAAATAACCCATGTTCATGGCACCGAGACACGTCGCTTCAGCTGCTCTGTCTGCAACAAGAGCTACAAAGATCCGGCCACTCTTCGACAACACGAGAAGACCCACTGGCTCACCCGTCCCTTCCCCTGCAACATCTGCGGCAAGATGTTCACCCAACGTGGCACCATGACCCGCCACATGCGCAGCCACCTGGGGCTGAAGCCATTCGCCTGTGACGAGTGCGGCATGCGCTTTACCCGCCAGTACCGGCTCACGGAGCACATGCGGGTCCACTCAGGTGAGAAGCCGTATGAATGTCAGCTATGTGGGGGCAAATTTACCCAGCAGCGTAACCTCATTAGCCACCTACGAATGCATACCTCCCCGTCATAAGCCAAAGACACCTTGAACAGGAGACCCTCAGCAAAAAGAGTCAATGCACACCTCTTCCTTTCGAAGTACACTGCAAGGAGCCGATAACCCAAAGCAGGATTCTCTTCTGCTGTCAATTACAGGAGGAGCCTTCCAAACAACGAGCCCCAACAATGGAAAGAGTAAACCAATCGGTATGAGTTTATGGGCATATGATTTAAAAAAAACAACAACAACAAAAAACGATTATTTCCTTTTTGAATTCTGCTGTGAATGTAAAACAGGGGTACTAATGCTGTTGTATGATTCCTTGGGATTTTGTGACCACTCTCAACCACTGCAGTCCATGCGTTGCTTTCACAAGTCTGATTGTTTAGGTTTTTTGGGGGGTATCCCAGAAATATTCCTTCTTTCCATTCTTGGTCCTATCGAGAGTTCTGGTGGTATATTACAGGTAAAACTCTCAGCAGGGTTTGGGCTTGTACTGACCAAGTTATCTTATACACAAAGGTTCTAATTCTTTGAAGTGTCTCCTTAAGGTCGCAAAGATAGTGTTGTCAGACATGCAAGAAGGCTTGCCTGTCTTCATTTAAGTGGTGTTTCATGAAAGCTTTGTGCATCCAACCAAACATTTCCCAGTATACCTACTTTGCGCATCACATCCATTGGCTTAATTCTAGGTGTTGCTGGAAAACAGGGTCTTTGTAAGTTTTGTACGGATTCTGTGACCAGATTTAGCATGGCTATACATCTGGATGCGAGCCAATGGCAAAGTGGTGACGAGAGGCCATGGGCATCTTTTTTGTCGTTTACTTACATAGTATATAGGGGTTTGCTCTCAAAGAAAAGCCAAACTTAAAGGTACTTGTTTTTAGATTTCTTTAGGTAACTTATTGATATGCTTCTGTGAATGTTTTAACTGGAAGTTTTTTCCTTTTTATTTCTTTGGGATCAGAGAGGGTTGGGTTGGTCTGGGTGATGGGTTGGGTTCATTTTAGTAATACTGAAATTCTGTCGGTACTGTTATTTTTTCCCCCTTTACTTTTGATTCCGTATTTTCCCTTCACTGAACAAGGCGAGTCCGTAACGGTCTGGTCTCATTGCTACCTCTTAATTAAGAACAATACATTAATTGGAACTATGGAGGTCTCTGAGAATAGATGTATAAAGTTTGCTGAGGCTTTCAAAGTAGTTGTAAACTGCCCATCAACAAAGATTTTAAGTTTTAAAAGCATTAACGTAGAGATTAGCTTCTTCGGGCGCATGTATTTAATGTATTGAGAGTTTTATGTCAGAGAAATCCAAAGAGAAATTTAATATTGGGGAGAATGGCTTACCAACAAACGTTTCCTGTAGAATATCCCTACCAAAGTTTTTAGATTGCATTGCAGGAGGTAAGGATGTAATTTTGTCTTTTAGTTCTTGACGACGAGCAATGTAGTGGGATGTTAGTTTGTACTTGACATTTTACTAAAAACCAATGAGCTTCTTCTGGTGGTTGGTGGGCCGCTGGCTTTTCATTTGTTCAAGTTTACAGTAGCTTGTCCTTTTTGATTCTTTCTTTGTCTTCAGAGAGACTTTGAAGAACTTCAGAAGGACTGATTGATTTTAGTTCAGCCCAAGAGAGAAAACCGCATAGCAAGCGTCGTAGGTTCTTGTGTTACATGTCGAACACACCTGGAAAGCTTACTGAATGATAAGGAATTGATGCACTGGATTGCTTATTAGCCATCAGCCCCAAACAAAACCTTGTTCTGAAACCATGCTTAATCACATGGCATCAAGTAAAAACCATTAACTTTAACTCATCCGAGCGAGGTGTTATGTAAAGTATGCATGTTCTAAAGACTTTAAGGTTATTCAAAATGCTGGCAATTGTGTCGGGTGAATGTTACATGATCAGTGTTGGGTAGACGCTGATGGATGTATTTATAGTTCAGTGCTGAATTCTTTGCTGCCATCTTCATTTCATAACTCGGTTAAGGATGAATTATTCCGCCAATCCCAGTGTATTACATTCCATGAGTAATTCTAAGCCTCCTTAATGTAAAAGTCTTAATGGCATTCCTTTTTTGGGGGGAATATATTGTTTTCTGGTTCTTTCTCCAAAGTCTTGTGCTTGCTAAAGATGAACTTTGGGGTGCAGCTATTGTCGTGTTAACGGAGCAGTGTTTACAGACGCTTTTTTCCTGGAATTCTTTCGGTCTTCAGTTAGCCTGCTCAAACATTAATTTATTTTTAAGAGTCGTCTCTATTAGTTATTCAAGTCAGTGCAACTCATTCCATTTATACACCGTATTCATGTGATTTCAGCATAGCACCAAAGCCAACCAAAATAGCCAGTTATATTTAACTATAACCCAATGCAAGTCACCAAAATGTCTTATTTTCTAAGTTGTGCACCTCTTGGATGTTAGATTTTGTTTTGTTACAGTATAAGTGCGCTCTGGCGTTGATACACACCTCAACTCAGGGAGACTTTTGAAATATTTTTTTTTTGCTGAACAGGATTCCAGGAAAAGGTTCCCATTGATATCTTGCTAATTTACAAGCACTTAATTCGAATACCATCAAAAAACGATTTTTTTGGGGTGATACGAGGCTCTGTTGTCGATTCCAGCGTTTGAGTCTATAGCTGAGAGAACTAGGAGAGCGCGGGGGGGAAAAAGGATGACAAAGTTTCAAACTGTGACAATAATGTTTCTACTTCAAAGCTTCAGGGATAGTTCTGCGTATTTTGAAATGCGGAGCTTTCGACTACATTTGTAAGACTGTGTCAATACTGTGTCAATTTCTGTATTTTATTGATGAAAAGCAAAACACTAGTTTCCTACGAAATAGATTTTACGAGTGTGTTCCCATTTCAAAACGCCTTCAAAAAACACACACACACACACACACACACAAAAACAAAGCCAGAGATGTACATGGAAGAGTTTTACTTTTAAGTTCTAGTGTGTTTTAGAAGAAAAAAAAACAAAAAAAAAAGATGGAAACAAACAAAAAAAAAAAGTATAAACGAATAAGATGAAAGCTCATACCCAAATTTTCTGACTATTTTCTAAACCAAAGCACATTTTGAATGATTGATTGATTGATTGATTGACAGCTTGTCTGACATTTAAAGATACTTGTGTATAATATCTCATTGTTTACATAAACTCTTTACAGTCATAGACCTCAGGTGAGGGGAGGCCAGTTTGAACCTGCTTCAGTGTAGGTCACCGTCTTTAAACGAATGGTAACCGTGTGTCTTACCCTGTGAACGTAGCTGCATGCTTTGATTTAAATGGGCTGCTACTTTTATTGATCTGCGATTGGCCCTTTAAGATGTGCTGAGACATCTCTTATGAAAACCATGTTGTTGACATCATTATTTTTATGAATCTGCTGCTTTTCTTTTTTTTTTTTTCTTTATATATATATATATAAATGTAAATACGCATGAATAAAACTACATACACATTTACCTCAAAGTAACTTTTTAGAACTTGCTGCAAATATATAAATATAAATAAATATATTTTATTTTTAGTTTTGGGTGTTTTTGGGGGTTTTTTTTACATCATCTCTCTCTTTTAGTTTAAAAAAGAAATGTGTTGTATGTATTCTGAGCTGCCTTTTTTTTTTTTTTTTTTTTTTTTTCGCAAAAGAAGCAACTTAAAAACCGACTGGCCTCTCCTCCGTCTACATTGGTGCAAACACTTACTGACAGTGTTCACTTTTTTTTATCAAATGTCTATTGTCAGTGCTGAATGTATTTATTTGTTTGATCCTGTTTTCACTTTTTAAGCGTTCACTTTGGGTGGGACGATGTGTCTTCAGGGTCTATCTGTTGTAGTAAGCTGAGAGGTAAATAAAAAAAAAAATGACACAAGGCATAGATCATTTTCAAACCTGTGAAGACGTAGACATGAGGAATGTATTTCTCCATGAAGTGTCCATCATAAAGGATGTATCCCACATCATTTTTTTTGTAATCTTATCTCACTCAAAGCATGCATGTGCTCTGGATCATGTGTTTCCTGTCACGGACACTTGAAGGCTGTTTGTCGATTTTAAATGTTCTCTGTCTGTACGCCTCTGCCCGCCGATACAGGAAGGGACCTTTTAGAATTGTGTCAAAGGCATTCAGGGTTATGTTTTCTGTACTGAAAGCTGCCGTGTTGTTGCTCGCTGCCATTCAAGGCTGCCGGTCGATTCAGTTTTTTTTTTTTTCCTTTTAAGGGAGGTTTTATTTGCAAACGCCCAACAGAGCCAAAGGTTTTTCCCAAGAAACGCTCGCATCTGCAAGACCACATCTTTTTAAGCTTTATAAAATGCACTTTCTAAGTTCTCACGAGGTCCTTCACGCATCGTGTCGGTTATTTACAGATTTACTGGAGTTCTGAAGCTTCAAGTAAATGCAAAGATTTAAAACTCACACTTGTTTGCTGCTAATGTGTAGTTTTATCCGATTCTACATATCCCAGATAGTATTATATGTCGCTTTTGTTGAACATAACTGGTAAGTGTTAGGGACCTCAAGTTACCAAACCAACCCAAACGAACTAAACCAAAGCCAGACCTCCAAGCACGTGCATAGCAGGTGGGCATGTTTCCCATGTGTTTTTACTTAAACACCATATTGCATTGCTAGCCTGTCCACCACACGCGTTCTAATTTAGCGTTCCAATAACTTTATATGCTGATTAATATTCATTTTCGTTCTGAATGAGAGTGGGACGTCAGATTAGAGAGGAATTTGGAGGAAAACAGACACGGTCACCGGTAGGAGCGTTAGTTTAGCGTGCTTGTGGATGAAGACAAGTCGCTCTTGATGAATATTACTTTGAATTACGTCAAGTTTTGGGTCAGCCTTGAACGTTGCGTGGACAACACGGCGGTTTCGCGTTCCTCAGAGAGCTTGTATTCAGGTCAGAGCTACATGCAGCTCGAATTCTGTCTCATGTGAATAAAACACAGTGTACAGAGCTCATCTCACGTTCACAGTCTTAATGTACAGCTACGAGAAGTCATTTTAGAATCTTTTCATTAAAATCTTGATCAAAAAATGCTGGGTTCTCCTGTGTGTCCTTGTGTGTTTGAGTTCCTTCGTGGTCTTTTGCATGTATGACTTGCAGTGGAAGTAAATGGGGTAATGCTAGTCTCTTCCTTTTTAAGATTGTTGTGAAAGATTTGCCTTTGGCCTTGTCTGTGCAAAGTTGCGATCTAATCCTATCTTGACCATGCAAAGCAAAAGTCCGTGCAGTGATGCAGGAACTTGACTAATTACAGGTATTTTCAGGAAAAATCAGTGCCGGTGCTTTAAACAAATTTTTTTTATATTATCCCTTTTTCTACCCCATCTACTTCCATTGCTTAAAATTGACATGCTAAAATTAAACGTGTGTGATTTTAAAAAAATTTTGCCTTTAAAAATGGTGCAAATTGGTCTCTTTTTGACTAAATTGTCTATGCAATTATGTTGACCATGCAAAGCAAGGAAAATCGTACTTTAGCATGATGTATGCAGTAATGCAGGATAATGACTTTACATACAGAAACAATTCAAACGATGGAATTACTAGAAGTTCATCTTCTTAAAACAGTAGTCTAAAATTTCATAACATTCATAGTTCAGTTTTATTAATAAACAATCCATGCTGTGCCTTGTCTTTTTTCATACTCCAAAGTGCCCCATTAACTTCAATGCATTGTTTTGCTTTATGTACTTTACACAACTTAAGACTTGTGTGCTGGAATCAGATTTTGAACTTCATGCAAAATTGTTATCCAGTATTTTCAAATGAACATGATATGCAGTGATGCATGAAAATGATTGTGCCTGGATTTTCCACCTATAGAAGAAAACACAGAAAATATTCAACTGAAAAGTGCTCCATTATGATTTTGCTGTAATGCATTGTTTTTGTACACTGCAAAAATGAGATGTGTGTGTGTGTGTGATAAAATAATTGTTTTATTTGTTTATGCAAATTTGTAACTGAATATTTGGTCTAGTCCAAAATAAAAAAAAGGGGGGTGCAGATAAATATCTTTACATACAGAGAAAAATCCATTACGCACATATTAGGTAATTGGTTAATTATTACTTTAGTTATTTAAAGTTTATATTTTCAGTAAGATTGTGCTTTAATAAAAAATATGTGGTATCCCACCTTCAAAATGCCCCGTTGACTTCCAGTGCATTGTGTAATGTATTAATTTATATGCATCATTCACTGAACTGAGGGACGAATTAAAATGATTTCTGTTAATTATAGATCCAGGTTCACGTTTAAAGGAAATGCACTTGAGTTTGTGCACCATCCAGAGGTGATTGCTGCGGGACGTGTTGCATCGTTGAGACCGGGGGGTCACCGATGATTAATGACGAGAGGGCGAGAGAGGGAATTGGGGCCCCTCCCCCCCCAGCCGGGCTCTAACGGGCCGTGGCACAAGGGGTCCGTCTGCCATCTGGGAGCCCCTCTCTGAGCTTCACCAATCAGAGTGGACGGTTCGGCCCTTTTCTTTCCCCTCTGCCTGGCCCTCCGCTCGGCATTCTCGGGGCCATTTAGACCGGCCCTCCTTTTGTTCCCCCTCCAGGCTTGCCAGTGTATGTCAAGAGGCCAGCGTGCACCTCCCTACCCCGGGGGAAAAGAGGGTTGGCATTTTTATGGCTGATTCTACAGGGCCATTAAGCTCCGCCTCAAGTGGTGTCACATGCCAAATGACCCTGAATGGGGTCAGTTTCAGGCACAATGAGTTGTATGTTGATGCCGCCTCCCCCCGCTCGGCCCGTCTGCTAAGTATAGATTAACTATAGACACATCTGCGAGGAGGCAAAATCACAAGCAGATCACGCAGGAAGCCCTTAAATGCATGAAAGGCCTTTCAGCGTCTAATGCCCATGGTCGCGGCATCTGCTGCCCGATGCTAATTTGAATGCGAAAACTGGTTAAGGCGAGCGGGACTGTTGCTAGTGGTCATAGTTTGGGTTGGTGATCGGAAAGGCTCCTACGATGTAGTATCGCTGCTGAAAATAACAGCATATGCTGGTTAGGTATGGTTGGATGCCGGATTAAGCTGGTCATTTGGTGATTCTTTACCAGCACAAACCAGCCTCAAAACATACCTAACCAGCATATGCTGTGTTTTTCAGCAGGGAAGGCCTGGACACTTGGGTCAGTGAGAAACCACATGTTAAAACTACCCAGAACACCTTAACCACCGCAGCAAGCCAGATTACCATAGCAACCCTTTAGAAACTGCTTGGCAACCACACAGCATCATTTGGCAAACACCAAAAGCAATTGCAAACGGCTTAACATTCCCATATAAACCGTTTGTTGAACTTTAGTGTCGCGTTTGTTCTTTGATGTTGTGTAATGTGTTTAGTGTTCTTCATTCGAATGTTTGGCAAAGAGTATGTCCTCGTTTAGTGTTATTTAAATATTTGGCACTTGATGATGCGTGTCACTAATTCTCGTATTCTCGTTTAATTGTTATTTGAATGAATCGCCACGATCCTGTGTCGCAGTGTGATAAGGGAGCATCGCGACACACCCCGTGACTACCTTGAATTGCGCGCAGATGACATTTCATGCACGCACGGTTTTGAAACGAGCTCGCGGCTCCCGTTTCTTTGCGTGTAGATCTGTTTTCCTCTGGCTTATGTGATTTAACGCGCGCGCCAGCATCAGTGGTGTGCTCGCGTATTACTGCCATAGATTTGCCGCCATAGATACGCGACCATTTCCGGTTGTCGATAACGAGGGGTTCAAGTATTTACTCAGTGTGCTCGAGCCCCGTTATCTATTACCAAGCCAGGCGCAAATTGTTTTAAAAATCTTTTTTTTTCTCCCACCCCCCACGTGAAAAATTTTTTATGTACATCAAGAAAGCTTTTTTATGTATTCCCAATGGGGAGACCAGTGTTATGGGGTTTTGAAGATGAACATCACATTGAATGTTTGAACGTTCACATTTAATTTTTTGCGCAAAAATAACATGATTAATGTTCTATTTCTCCGATGAGTTGCATCTTCTGCTAGTTTAGAGAGCATCACAACACATGCATACGCAAGCTTTAACGTGTTTGACGTTTTCAGCCTTGTTTATATCCAGGTGAAAGCACACACATGTACATAATCTGTGGTTGTTTACGCCTAAAAGAAAGCGTATGCATGTGTCTAAAATGGCGAAAAGTCACGGAAGGAGAATGGTTGAGTAAAAACGTTTCTGGGATTAGTTCAGTTGTGTTGCTGTCTATGGAGGGATAGATGGATCTCTTATATAAAGAATATTTTTTATTTGTGTTCCGAAGTTGAACGAAGGTCTTATGGGTTTGGAACGACATGAGGGTGAGTAATTAATGACAGAATTAGCATTTGTGGGTAACTAACACTTTACGTGAGATTTGTTGAAGAGCGTGGCGTTGAGCGTTTGTTCTCGGCGGTTTGCACCAGGTGTCTGTTCAGCAGTACAGCAGCTGCCCCTCCAACCCTGGATTAATGCAGGACAGAGAGGGGGGATACACACGAGCCCGTCCCGTCCGGCAGAATCCAGTCTATTCTTCTCTTTCTTTCTTTCATTCTTTCTTTCATTGGGCTGAATGTAATGGCACAGACTGCCAGGCTGACAGAGCAACGGCCCAAAAGAAACGGCCCTACAGGTGGTGGGCACTGCGCGAGTTTAGCATATTGATCCTTTCACATGGACTCGTACAGCAGCCTCTCAGAGAGAGAAAGACGCTCTATTTACACTGTGCCATGGCGCTTTTCAAAACAGGCTTTAGGGCAACACATAATGGGCTCCTTTGCCTGAGCTCGAAGGGCCACAAAGGACAGGGAGAAGAAAAAAAGGTTTAATGTGATATTCAGATGCCTTTTTTTTCTTTTTCTTTATTCTTCGTTGCACATGATGATGCTAGACTGAGTAATTCAAAGGTACAGTGGATTTCTGAAAGATGCAGGATGCTAAAATTGGTGCCATGACCCGTAAGGAAATTAGTTTGAATCATATGAAGATGTATAAATGCCCAGTGTGAGGTCTGCATTTTAATTTTAAAAACTGATCATTGTGAAATGAGCTTATTTTATCTTATCTGCGTAAATATTTTTGCTCTATTGGTTTGGGATTCCACTTCATGTTTAATATTATTTTTATTTTACTTAATGTGTTTTATAAATGCTGGAAATGGTCAAATAATTCAACATAAAAACATATTTCCATAAAATATAGTTTTATATATTAGTCTTGTTTTTTTTTTGTTTTTTTAATGCAAACTTATAGCACATATATATATGAATTGCAATGTTTTATTATTAAATATAGGATATACAATATGAATTGTTTTCCAAATATACACTTTAGTCAAATGTTTTTGAATGATTAATTAATACTGTCATTCAGCAAGGATGTATTAAATTGATCAGAAGTGATTACAAAAGGTTTTTATTTCAAATAAATACTTTCTTTTGGACTTTCCATTCATCTCAAAAAAATATATCACTGTTCCCATATAAAACAATTTAGCAGTTTTCAACATTGATAATAATCAGAAATGTTTGCTGAGCAGTAAATCAGCATATTGGAGTGATTTCTGAAGGATCATGTGACTCTGAAGACTGGAGAAATGATGCAGAAAATTCAGCTTCGATCACAGAAACAAATTGCTTTTTAAAATGTATTGAAATAGAAACCAGCTTTTTGAAATTGTACAAATATTTCGCAATATTGCTGTTTTTACGGTTTCATCAGATAAATGCAGCCCTGGTTCGCAAAACAGACTTCTTTCAAAAATACCAACCCCAAAAGTTCGTATATTTTTGTATTTTGTTCCTGCTTCTTCAGATTCTGTAGATTCATCATCTTCCTCCTGATTCCAGCATGTTTAAAATGCAGAGACTGTACCTGCTCCGTGAAGTCTAGCCTCTAGGTACAACATTTTTAATCAGGAACTGTCAAGTGCATTTGATTAACATTAATGTGTCACATGGGTCGGCCCCCCGCCATATGTATGCAGATTCACAGAGGGTCCGAGCGGCCCCAGCCGCGCTCCGGCACATTCATCACTGTCACCTTGTGTTAGTTTTGTGTGTGTGTGTGTGTGTGTGTGTCTGAGACAGCAGAGGGTCTGATGAAGATCACGCATGCTGTCCCTCGCCCTCTTTTACGTGCTTAAGACAAAGCAGTGAGCTCTG
>JAUMHQ010000002.1:2539016-2550730 GCA_032361165.1 Enteromius paludinosus | reverse complement strand
GATTAGCTAATGCGGGCCAGCTGGGGCTAATTCGTTCAGCGTTCCTCCCGAACCTACGTTATTATCAAAACGTTCATAAAGCAACATCAAATTACGATATGCATGTCGGAGAGGTAACTTTTTCTTACCATTTAAAAGTTTTTAGCTACAATAAATACAACACGGTTTATGCACTCTTGAACTGGTCTAGAAGAAAAAGTGCTTTGACTCGAGCAACACCACGAACAGACGCTGCCTATAGGTTAATTCTGTCTTGACACTACATTTATATGTTCTCTACAAAATGTGTTTCCAGACAATTTTTTGTGACATTGAAAGTATCGTTATAGAATGCATGCGCTTAAGTTAAAAGGAAAAAAATTGTGTCAACACAAGAGACATTTTAATCAATAATATGCCACTCCCATCAGCTACATCGCTAAAAAATGCCCCAATTTTCCTCTCTCAAACATCTGATAAAAACATCACAATATTACAACACCACTCCAGTCCATCAGTTAATGTCTCGAGAAGACAAAAGCTGCATGTCTGTAAGAAACAAATCTATCATTAAGATGCTATGCTCTGTCCATTTGTCTCGTCTGAATCAGGAGAAAAATATGCACGCATAAAGCATTATTTACAAGACAACACAGTCTTAAACAAATATGTGGGTGGAGTTTGATGTAAAAGGACAAAAATGGTGTTATTATGGGCATTTTGACTAGAAGGGGCATGTTTTATCAGCTGTTTAGACTTTCATTCTGACGGCACCCATTCACTGCATAGGATCTATTGTGAGCAAGTGATTCTACGTTTCTTCAAATCTGTTCAGATGAACTAAGGGTGAATACATCTTTTGAATTTTTAGCTGAACTATTCATTTATGCTTTTCATGTGTCTTTTCCACACAGGTGGCTGCCAGCTTGGTATCACAGCTAAAGGCGAATGTCTGAAGCACTGGTATGAATGTCTCAAGAACAAGGACAAGAAGATCGAACGCTGGCATGTTCTGTTGCACCAAAACAACATTGAGGCGGATGACTGAGGTGGTGTATCTCAGTATCCGGTTCCACCTTACAAAAAAGTAATCTTGCTTAAAAGTTCAGACTGCTGATCATTTTTATTTTTTTCCCACTCTGAAAAAAAAAGCCTTTGTCTTTGCCTCTCCTGAAACCCTGTGATGAGCTATAGTGGTCCGACCGAGAAAAACCATAGAAAATGCAGTTACTTTGTTTTTTTTTGGTGAGAAAAAGACAGGAAATGATATTTTTTCACTTAGTAAATGCCTTAAAGTGCAAAACCTCATGAACACAGATGTGACGCAAATGTATTAGTCATCTAACCCTGCAACCAAATATAAAATGGACTTGACTCATGTAAAACCAGTTCTTTAAGTAAAATAGCATGTTAAATGCTGTTGTACACACCATTGTTTGGCATTAGAAGTATACACTGTCCTTGCATATGTCTACTATTCATTTAAGTTTGTTTCAATCAGTATGTCACAGATGACAAAAACTAAATTGTGAATATGAAGTTTAGACAAGTATTAGAGTTATATCCAGTGAATGACAGGTTGTTGAAGTTCAGTATTGCATCAACTACATATGGAAATGTCCTGTTGTTATGTGCATGGAATTCATGGATGTGTTCCCTAATTATACGTTGGACTTTATTTCTGTAACATGTTTACAGGTGTCGTTAATACCCAATAAAGTGTTCTCAGCTAATGCCTCTGAATCAGTGACGTGAACTGCTTATGTATTTTTCTACAGCCTTTCGGCAACTGGAACAAAGGTCATCAGGTGAACTCTATACGTCTCTGGTACGAGGTGTCACGCGAAGGCTGGCTTTTGGATGTTGTGTCTGATGTTAGTATACTGTCTTTCAAGGTCATGTTCTTTAAAATCATTCCCAAAGCGCTGACCTTCGAACAGTGACGAGGAATTAGACTCCCCTGGGGCTGTCATGTTTGCTTACATCATTATGTAATGGATCAAGCCAATGTTCTCAAGCTGACATGACACTTTCTTGGCTTTTTCTGATTAGACTTAAATGCATAAATTCTTGGTTAGCTATTTCAAAAGTATGTAAAATTGATAGTGGCACCAAAATGAACAGTGTTTTTTATTTTCTTCCCGAACATACTGACTTAATAGAGTGCTAACAATGGTCTATATGGGACTACAGAGGTTGTCTGGACATTAAGTGTCTACAAGCCAAAACTAGTCTGCTTTTAGTCCTAATCACACTTTTGAGACAAGAAGGAAAAATCCTATTAGAAATATCCATGACATCACTGCAGCACCGTATAAGGTCATTTTTATGATAAAAACTAAGTTTCCTGTAAGTAGGTTGGTTTACCTGAAAATGTAAACACTGACAGTCTATCCCACAAACAAAACATTGTTCTGTAAACTTGGGTGTTTGCTGTTGCAACAGTGACTCAACGAGTGGCGTAAGTTTGGGGGCGGAGCTGTCTGTGTGTCTGACCAATAGCAGTGTTTGGGAAACCTGTCGGAAAACATTATTTTTACACGTCTTGTTGAGGGCGCTAATGGCACCGAAATAACACGCATCACTTTCAATAACATAAAAATACCCTCACTCAACACATTATGCTAACTCATTTCTCAT
Organism: Enteromius paludinosus; assembly: GCA_032361165.1. Lineage (NCBI taxonomy): Eukaryota > Metazoa > Chordata > Actinopteri > Cypriniformes > Cyprinidae > Enteromius > Enteromius paludinosus. The sequence goes on along the minus strand of JAUMHQ010000002.1, from coordinate 2,548,111 downwards.
ATCCACAGCGAGTTTTGCATTCGTCTTTCTTAAGGCTGTTTTGAAAGAATATCCATTACCCTGCACTGAAGAATGAAAAAAGCACATAAAAAAATTCCAGCTCGCCAGGATTTTTGACTGTAATGGCGTAATTGCAATTATTCCAAATTGAGCTAACAGCCAGAGTACGTATTCCTCTGAGACCATTCTACCTTTTAGCAAAGTAATTGCTGAAACAAAACGTTTTTAACTTCTCATTTGATGGCAATCTAGTAACTTTCCTCAGTTTCCTCGAGCTTGTGTTTTTCCTCATTTGACGGGTGCTGGAATTACATTTACCAGTGAAAAGTAAAAGTGCTGTAATGGTTAACATCCGATGGTGACAGGGCAGAAACTTTGTGCGAATCAGGCGAGCTCTGCGCCAATCAGCTTGGGTGGACACGTACAACAAACTCATGTGACCTTTGCATCCTCATGTAAACACTGCAGCCTCCTGCAGCAAAGGGCTTAATAAAAAATCCTAGATGGGAATAACAATTGGCTTATAAATTCTGAAAGGACATGAAAGATTTAAATTGCAATATTAATTAATTATGATATGAGTGATTCAAATTGACACAGAGATCTCCTGAAAAGAAACTTTAGGTCTTTCTAACCTTTCTAACATTTAAGTGGAAAATCTGATATAAATATATATATATAGCACGGCTGAAATAGTTTTTTTTTTTTTTTACTGTGTTAAACAGTGAAATATGCTGGACATTAAGGCCCGGTTTTATAGACAGAGCTTAGCCTAAACCAGGATTAGGCAACAGATTAATTAGGACATTTAAAATGATTACTGGTGTGCATCTTAAGATAAAACAAGGACACTGACATGTTTTAAGATCAGTCAGTGCAAGTTGAAAACCTTAAGGGCTAAGTCTTTAAAACACTTTAAAAATGAGGAACCAAAACATTTTCTTTACGATTTTGTGACAGCTGTAGTTTCCCAAAATGTTAGTTATTAACATGCAATAAAAAACCCAACTGCTAATTATTTTAGTGACTTTTTTTTTTGCATAAATAACATTTGTGGCAAGCAATAAATATTTAAGACTGTCAGATTTGATGTGCAGACAGCATGCTAAATAAATAAGCACTTGATAATTTGAATAAAACTTTTAATATACCAATGCACAGAATACAAACGCTGCCCTAATTTAACCTGAACACAGAAATGTAATAGTTTTGGATCGCATGTTTCTTTCTCCTCCCAAGTGGAGTTTGAATCTTTTTGTCACGTTGTAAAGAATCATTTCATCATGAGTAATGAGATATTAAATGTTTACAGCTGAGGGCATTGTTGACACTAATAAAAAACGATAGTGATCAGCCCGAGAGATAATTATACTCATGTGAACCCAGGAAAGAGGGAGGGTTTACGATCTGATTCACATCTTTTATGTACATGTGTGTGCAGACATCCATGCTTCCAAGTCTGTATTTACCAAAGACACACCCCCTTGTGTCATCCCACCCTGTCTGTTCTGATGTGGCCATGAGCCACGATGCAAGGAAGATCCCACATACGGAGTATAAATAGGAAGGGGTTGAGGCGTGCTCTTTGTCAGAGATCAGGGGTTAAAAACCCAGTTACCCTGCACCACCTCTGGCTATTCATTCATCCTAAAAATACACAAACTTGCTGTACAATTATTAATCTTGCCATAAAAATGCAAAGCAAACACCTTTTCCAGGCAGTGCTGTACCTTTTCGTGCTGTTTCATGCTTGTTTCAGCTCTGACACGCTCTGTATTTGGACTAGATCCGCTTCGGGTGGTCAAACACAGTATGCATTCCTCCGAAGGACTCAGACATCTCTTCTCTTGTATGACAGCATCTGGAACAAAAACCACAGGCTTTTTAGCTGCATAACAAGTGATGAGCAATCTGTGATTGAGAGTTACCTGTACAGGTGTTGGGAAGACAGCTCTTTCTCAAAGACCCTTGATGAACGCTTTGACATCAGGGAGCTGCTTGAACCTCACGGCCCCTGTGAGGCTGCAGGCATTACGGAGGAATTTACAGCATCTGTACGGAAGACCAGAGACCTGAAGAGCGTTGAAGCTGATGGATTGGAGCACCAGGACAGTGGAGAAAGCACCAGACAGACACTGCAACGCTCAAAGAGAGCATGGATGATTCCAGGGACTCTGTGGTGTGGCTCAGGAAATACGGCTATGGCCTTTGGTGACCTGGGTAAGTAGGATTATAGCAGTCAATCATATAAACAGTATAAAATCTATCAACATTTTAATTTGATTATATATAATTGTAAATATTTCTAATCATTTTATTTATTTGTCTTTATATGCAAAATGTACTAATAATTTTAATTGCTATGTTAATTTTAATATTTTTTTAAGGTAATAATTAAATCATTTAATTATATATATTAAATATAATTATAAATAATATACAATATATTTTTAAATATATTGTTTCCCCTCCATAAAATTCTCATAATTTAAGTTATACTGTTAATTCTAATAACTTATTTTTACATTTTAATATTTATATTATGTACTTACTGTAATAAAAGATGATACTGAAAAGCTTTTTTATTTTTAATAATGTTAATTCTAATAATTTAGAACGTAATATTTGAATTCTATCTTAATATTTAAATAGTTTTAATAATAAGGAAAAAATCCTTACCTGTCTACTTGTCTTCTGCAGGTGTCTTTGAAGATACGGATAAATGCTGCAGAGAACACGACCACTGTAAAGACATCATCCCTTCTTTTTCATACGAACATGGTGTCTTCAACACGAACATCTTCACTTTATCACACTGTGACTGTGACAACAGGTATGTCCTGCTTTATTCATTAGAGCGGGAAATGTGAGCATCACTTTCCTGTTGAGACTACCAGCACTGAACATTCATTCCATAGTGTTCTGTTGAGTAACATGAGACATGTCCAACATAACCAGAGAGTGAGCGTCTCGGAGTACTGTATCTTATGACATTGTAATCAGGTCTTGTGATATCAATTCAGGTTCCGCCGCTGTCTCCTGGGAGTTAATAATAGCATGTCCAACCTTGTGGGCTACGGATACTTCAACGTGCTAAAGATGCGCTGCTTTGAGTTCTCTCAGCAGATGCAGTGTGCCAAGAGAACGTGGTGGGGCATGTAAGTATTTGGTTTCATTTGACTCAGCACTTTTCTGTTTCCAAACATTCTGACTTTTCATAAAATAAAGCAATGATGAAGGGGAAACAAGACTATGGCATGTTAGAGTGATTTCTACACTACAGTTTTAAAGTTTGAGGTTGGAAAGGCTTTTCAATAAACTTAAAAAAAAAGTCTCTCATGCTCACCAAGGTTGCATTTATTTGAGTAAAAAAGCTGGAAAAATTTTAAATATTACAATTTAAAACAAATCTTTTTTATATGAATATATATTAAAATATTTTTTTTTCCTTTGATGCAAATCTGTATTTTCAGCATCATTACTAATCCTTCAGAAATCATTCTAATACGCTGATTGGCTGCTCAAGAAACATTTCTGATTTTAATCAATGTTGAAAACAGATGTGCTGCACAATATTTTTGTGGAAACAGTGATATACTGTATTTTATTGCAGGATGAACTGATGAGGTCCAAAAGAACAATATTTATTAACAATATAAATGATTTTACTTTTTATGTTTTATCACCCTAATGCATCCATGCTGAATAAAAGTATTAGTTTATTTTAATTGTAATAAATGATTGATGTTGTAAGCACACCTCAAATAAAAAAATACAATATTTGATTTGATTTGATTACATTTTTGGTCAAAGTGCACACGGTTTAAAATCTTTCCGTGTCAGACACAAAACAAGCAAAAACCTCGCCGAACTTTGGAAATGGTTTTCTCTAAAACTTGGCACTTTAAAGTGTTTTGTACATACTGTAATCTCTGAGCACATAATGTTGTGCACGCAGTTACAGGACCTTGTTTTTCTTGTTGGCAGGTGTGCAAATTATGAACTTGCTCAATACGCTATGGTAAAAGATGCAGCAAACTACACCGACACACTCCCTGAAGAAGACATGGAGACCCTGGAAACCAGTTTACACCAAGCGATCACTGTAGGACAAAACCAGCTCACCAAAAACACAGAAGAATCACTTACTGTAGAAGATTCCAGGAGCGGCGGTGAAGAACCGAGTCCAGTTTCGACATCACCAGTGCCATCTGTTACAACACTGCAGTCCCGGAAATCTGAAGCTTCCGTTCTTACGACAGACGAACCAAAGATAACAGACAGAACACGAAAAGGTGAACTAAATATTACTTATATTGTGAATTGACCAAATTGGGAATCATTGTAAAAGCTTCATTTTTTTTTTTTTGGTTTTATAGGCAAGTTTGAGATGTGTGACCTCTACAGAGACCTGGATTCATGCCATCTACAGATCCCTGCTTTACAGGAGAAATTCGGTCTACGAAACCCTGGCATGAGAACGCTTTACCACTGTAACTGCACTGCCAGGTGAATACACATATCTACCCAATGATACAAACACCTGCTAAACATTTGCTCACCTTTGGCCCATCCAAGACATAGATTAGTTTGTTTCTTCATCAGATTTGAAGAAATTAAGCATTGCATCACTTGCTCACCAATGGATCCTCTGCAGTGAATGGGTGCCGTCAGAATGAGAGTCCAAACAACTGATAAAAACATCACAATAATCCACACTCCGGTCCGTTTGTTAGTGTCTTGTGGAGTGAAAAGCTGCATGTTTGTAAGAAACAAATCCAACAGAAACAAATCCAACAGGAAGACATTTTTTACTTTAAATGAGTCTTTTATCCATAATACTGCTTTCTCCAGTGAAAAAAGCTCATCTGGTTTGAATCAGGAGATAAATATGAACAGATCAAAAACTGTTTGCTAGCAAAAACAGTTCTAAACAAATATGTCTGTGGATTTTGATTTGAAAACGTTGATATGGATGATAGACTCATATTTTAGCCAGAAGCAATAGTTTAAAGCTAAAAAGAATTAATGATGGGTTTGTTTATTACAAACATGGACTAGAGTCATAGAGTCTCTTTAGGGATTATTATGTTTTTATAAGCTGTTTGGACTCTCGTTCTGACGGCACCCATTCACTGTTGGTGAGCAAGTGATCTAATGATACATTTCTCCAAATCTGCACCATTATGGATGGCCTGAGGGTGAGTACATTTTTAGCTATTTTATTTTGTACTGTTCATTTAAGCAGGTTTAGCACATTTAGGCTGGCTTTGGGGTAATTTAAGCAGGATTTTTCTCTACTATCTACTGACACATATTGCTTTTTTCAGGCTCGTCCAAAAGATCTTGTCCAAAGAACTGGATGAAACTGACCCCGTGCATTCACTGTTAATGGATTTCGTTTCACAATCCTGCTTCACCCTGCCACAGTCTGAGAACTGTCTCAATGGAAAAAGGTTGGTATAGACACTATGATTAAATATCTGGGGTGTTAACAGATTTACTCTCTAAATTTGAGGTACAATGTGCTGTGAATGAGAATGCACTTACTAAACAAAGGATGCAATGCAAACAATAATTTAAAGAATGGACAGTTCATTGAATTGTTTCTGAGGAGTAAACTGTGGGGGAAAACCCAAACAAAAACAAAACAACAATCTTTGTGGTATCTCTTGTATTTAGTTGCTCAGAAGCACGGCTCATGCAAAACTGGAGGAAAGACATGACACGAGGGCGACATCTAGTGGACTTCAAGCGCAAACTCAAGAGGATGAACCCTAAACGCTCCAAGAGGAAAGACTCTCCAGTCAGATTATATAAGAAATGCATCAGGATGCACACTAAACTGCAAAGAACTCGAGTTTCTGAACGGAATTAAGCACTCATAAAGTCCGTGTCAACTCGACAAAGCAGCAAAAAAACGTGCAATGGGAAAACAATAGCAATACAAATGCACTCATGACAGCTACCTATAACATACAGCTTAAGTGGCCTACATTAAGAGTCAATGGGGGAAACGTTTTTCTTTTTTAACTCACAACCTGGCACAAATCTGACTTTTGGTATAAGAAATATGTGGTGAAATATTGTAACCATATTTATATTGAGAAATGGGTTAAATGTAGCCTAATATAATAGGTCAGAGTATTATAGTTATAGGCTACTTCATTATAGGCTAAGTTAATAGGGTGCAATTATTTTTAGCTGCAAGAAATATGTGCATTTAAAGCCAACTTCTAAGTGCCATATATATTGTAATTATTTGAAATTGGTATTCAGCTACATATTTCAATTAAGTAATGCATCGTAAACATTTAAAAGTCATTTACTTTCATTAAGTTACTATTTTTACAATTGCCCCCACCCTCATGAGCTAGCTAGCGATAAACTCTTTCATTCATGTTAAACTTTACCCCACAATCTAGAGATAAACTAGATGTAAGTTTAAATTCAGAGGCATGTAAAGTTTGTATAAAAGTAATTGACATGCCAAAATCGTTTTCATACCTCAAAATCTGTTCCGTTATACTTTCATTTCTCCTGAGGCGCAATTCCCGCTTCTTTTCCTCAGGTAAAACGGAATTGCGCATGCGCTGGAAAATGTCAATTGCCTAGTTTGTTACGAAATGTTTTGGTTTCTACTACCTAAGATTGCACTACATCTGAAGCTATGTAACAAACGAGTGTTGTAAATGTATGTAAAATTGTAAATAGCTTTAAATTAATTTTAATAAAAATATCTTTATACGAGTCTGGCTTTGATCATTCAGGTCCACACTACTAGCTAATTTTTATTTATTTTATTTTTAATTTTTAGTTTTGTAAATGGTGAATTACATGGTAAATGACCATATAGCGATATTTATATGTTAATCAGTCGGAACCACAGTACAGGTCAGTAAATAAATAAATAAGTATATAAATAAAATAATACTGTCGTCAGGCCTATATTTTTGTAATTAAACTTTAATTACTTCTAATATAGCTATTTATATTAACAGCAATAACTATAATAATAATCATAGCAGTTTTTATTATATTTATTTATATGGATTTTACGTATTTTATTATATGGACTGTCAATTAATAGTCAGTTTTACATTGTTAGATAATTTGGCACATAATAATTTCACAAACAAAAGTTAAGAAAGATGCCCCAGCGCACTGCACTAGTGATCCAGGCCTAGTAACTAGTCGCAGTAGGTAACTCAACTCCCGTCTGATGTCATAAATAGTAACTGAAGCCCTGAACTACCGAAAGCATCTGAACCGCCTCTACCGGGAGGAGAGAGAGAGAGAAGAAAAACATGGCGAACTTTCCTCTGGAATAACTGTTTTCTGAAGAGCTGAAGAGCTGCTGAGTGTTTCTGCAAGAACCGTGCATGACTTCATTTATGCATCAGCACGCGATCTGAATCTGAAGAAGGTTTAGTCCGAGAAACGAGGCTTTTTTTCTTATGGATTCGGAGCTTGTGAAGTATCATGGGATGAAAGTTTGAAACAGTTGGATACTAAAGTAGGACAGGATGGAGAAACAAGGAACAAGACGCGAAAAGGTAAATAAACGCACAACTAGTGTGAAATGCGAGGAGCTGAGTAACAATGTGAAACTGGATTTATTATTGCGGTGTGTTTTCATTAAAGCTGGCTTTCCTGTTGGCGTTCTCCAGAGTAACGTTACAGTATAAAGCCACATATAACAAACTTTGACAGCCTTTCATTGTTTAGGATTCTTTTCACTGCTCTTTTTTTAGATTTAGAGGGTTGTTGTGCAAGTCTACATTGATATTGAGTAACATGTCATTGCTGCTGCTAATAAACCTAGTGTGTGTATTTGCATGAAGTGCTTAAATGACTAATTATAAAGTGTGTTTTTGAGCTACTAGACTGCAAAGATTTCTGGATTTAACACTTTAACACATCTCAGATTACTAGAGGAAATGTAAAGTTACAGTTAGTCAATATTCATGACAGGCATCATGCACTTTATGAAAAGCTGGGAAGTGTAGACTGTGGTATCTGGGCTGGTCACCCAAAGGTTGAAGCTTGCACGAGTTTCATCGTAAATGAAAATACTTCTACTGAGGTCAATGCACAGGTACCTGTTAGTTGTTTTGGATAAAAGTGTCACTTAAATATCAAATTAGCGTAAAGAAACTGTAAGAAAGTAAGAAGAAGTTATCTGTGACAAGCTTTTTTGAGTCACAGAGACCTGGATATTTTCCAATCTGCGTACAGACACCTGCCAGACCAGCACTGTTCTGCTGAATGTTGTCTCAAATGAGTTTTGCATATTGAAAAATGGGGTATTGCTGATTTATTAATGGTTCGTGAGCTCCCAGCATGCATTGCAGTGTGATCCAAATAGAGTTTGTGTAAATGATGCAGTTCGGGTTAAAGGATTATTGATTTGCTGTTTGACGACTTTATTTGTGCTGCTTCTGCTGTTGTTATTTCGTCTTCGCTGGTTATTTGTTATGTGTTGATTTTGAGAGCTCATCATTTCATTGTTGAGTATTGTGCACGTTTATATCGCTTGAAATGTACTTCACAAGCAAATATAGCAGAATCAATTTCTTCACTTGATCATTTGAAGCCTAATTTGGCTATATACTGTACATATAGTGGCATATAAGAATTTATTGACATTTTGCATTTAGTGGATGAACTTACAGAACATGATACATCCTGTTGCCTTGAATAAAAAAAAAAGAAAGTCTAGTTTTAACATAAAATAACAAATAAAACAATTGTTGTAATTCAATATGTGTGTATTGTGTATATTTGACGTGTTTGTATATATAACTACACGCACATTTGCATGAAAATATTTATTATTTATCATATAGACATATATTTAATATATAAGCATATTGTTCTTCAATAAATACATGCATGTGTGTGTATTTTTATGCACTTAATAAATATACACACTACACACACATAAACAAAAGCTTTTATTTTGAATGCGATTTAATCATTTGACATCACTTGTAAAGTAACAGAACAAAATGAGACAGATTAAAGGTGCCATAGAATGCATTGAGAGAATATTTTAAATTGTTCTCTGATATGTACATAGAAGGTATGTAGCT
>JAUMHQ010000002.1:2463112-2481531 GCA_032361165.1 Enteromius paludinosus | reverse complement strand
GCCTTTTCCAAGTCCACAAAACACATGTGGACTGGTTGGGCAAACTCCCATGAGCCCTCCAGTACCCTAAAGAGGGTGTAGAGCTGGTCCAGCATTCCACGACCAGGACGAAAGCCGCATTGTTCCTCCTGGACCCGAGGTTCGACTATCGGACGAATTCTCCTCTCCAGTACTCTGGCATAGACTTTCCCGGGGAGGCTGAGGAGGATGTTTCTTCATCCAATTTGGAGAAATGCAACATTACATCACTCTCTCACGTAGATGTGAATGGGTGCCGTCAGAACGAGAGTCCAAGCAGCTGATATAAACATCACAATAATCCACAACAAGTGAAAAGCTGCGTGTTTGTAAGACACAAATCCAACATTAAATAACTTCAAACCATTGCGACTCTCATTCTGACGGCACCCATTCACATCCATTGGTGAGCAAGTGATGTAATGCTACATTTTCCAAATTTGAAGAAGAAACAAACTCATCTTCATCCCAGATGGCTTGAGGGTAAATCCATTTTCAGCATATTTGTCATTTTGGGAGGAACTTTAAATTAGTTTCATCCCACTATATAAGAAACACAATCTAAACATAAACTTTTTCAGGCAGAAAACTTGTGTTCTATAATTTGCACTAACATCTGATGAAACTGGATGCTTGTTTACAACCATTATTGTAAACTATATTGAAACAGTATTACAAGTGAAATGCAAATTGTCTAAAACAATATCTTCCAGCTGACACTACTCACAACATATAGATACCTCGAAACTGTTCATGTGCTACCAAGTAAAAAAAAAAAAAGCAAGAAAGAAAAACAAAATAGATGTAATTTTTTATGTATTTTTGTTTTTCCGGTAAATGTAGCTTGTCTGCACTAAACAAGACAAAACACGTAATTAAATATAAAATCCAGTGTTGTTTTTCTTTCTTTAACTTGAACATGAGGTGTTTTATTTATTTATTTATTTTATAAGAAATACATTTGAAAGGAAAACATTTATTGCTTTATTTTTCTTGTTTTAAACAAATCATATGTAATTTTGTTTACCAAGTAAATACATCTTGATTAAAGAGTGTTTTGATAATTGTACTGCAAAACTAGATGAAAACACTGAGTAGCTATTTATTAACACTCATGCAGGGGCAGGCTGCATTAATTCTCATTAAGCTCATCATAACTCGTCAGGATGAATCACAAAGAGGTGTTTGCTCTTTCGAAACAAACCTACATCCCTCCACCCCTGTGTCAGTTGTCTGTTTTTCTTTGTGTCATCTGGGCAAAGTCTACCAGTTGTCATGGTTTTGCGTTTCGAGTGTCTATCATCGGTTCTTCACCGTGCTCCTCTGAGAGAGAAAGAGAGAGAGAGAGAGCGCCGTTCTGACCGGAGAACACAGCTATAAACACGGTGACATTTCCATAATAAGCTATACGGTAATGACTGGCTAAACTATAACGGGAGTTTATGATGTCAGTAGGAAATGAGAGGCAAAGTGCACGAGTTTGAAATGAAGGCATGTGGCGTTTCGGAAGCAGAGACAGAGAGAGATAGAGGGGGGTGGAGCTCTTTTCCACCAGCCATCATCCCAGATAATAAGCGGGGAGGTTGGCCCAGCGGTGGGGCTGTCACACACACACATTCACGCACAGATGAAGGCCAAGCTGAGCTGAGAAGCCCAGGCAGGTCCCAGTGGCGCTGATGGAGCCATCAGCTGCTGGCGTGACAGGTGCCCCCTCGTCCCCGCGCAGAGGTGATCATTTTCTGCCGCTGCATAATGGACCATTGTTCCGCGCTACAGACCCCCCTTCCTGTTCTTCTCTCGCGCGCTCTCTTTGTCTCTTGCTGCCTTTAAGTCATGTGGAATTATTGTATTTACGAGCGCACTTGAGCGCCACCAAAATAGCGTAATTACTGGTGCGCAACTCGAGACTTTTGCTGCATTCAGGTGCACACGGTAAACGCCTACTTTGGAGACTGAGCTATACGTTGGCATTCATATTTATCTCAATGTCAGTTGCTTGGCTGGCGCACAATGTTCAAAACATGCCTGTTATGTCCGAAACTGGATCGTAGTCCTGTTACCTGATTTCCAGGGTTATTATAGTTAACTAAAACTAAAAATTCAAACGTTTTTGCTATTATTAAATTAAATTAAATTATTTTATTCAGTGACTACCCACTGAAGTAATGGTAAATGCATCGTGAATTAAATGTTTCTCCAAACATTATATTTCATAACAATATTATGGAAGTACAGCAAATCGATGTAATAAAAAAATGAATACTCGGAGACAAGTGATCTTAACTTCTCCATTGTTGTTCAGCTGTAGTCGCCTACAGTCGGTAGCACTGCCCCTCCTCCACTGTGATTGGTCGACTGACCAGAAAGTGACAGTGATGAGCGCAGCATTGTTGTTGTCTGTATGGTAAAGATTTTTCCATTTTCAGACCATCAGTGTTGTGTAAAATTAGGCTATTGATAAACTATACAGACATTAAAAACAATAGCAAAAAAAAAAAAAAAAAGACAATAAAATAATTAAAATTGCTATAACTTTAAAAAAACTAAATGAAAACTATTTTTTAAGTAGTTTTTTTAAATAAAAATTAATTCATTAAAATATAAATATTACTAGTATTATGTAAATAATACTAAAGCAAAATGTTTTAATGAAATCTGCTTCTATATATTTACTTATTTTCTCATGTCTTTTATTCTGTTCCACAGCATTAAAAAAAGGGCAAAAAGAAATTTAAAAATGAAGTGCTTTTATTATACAAAGTAAATAATTGTCATGTCATCTCACTTTTTCTCATGTTACAGAACATGCAACCCACCAAACCCGTTACACTTGCTGTATCTCATAAATGCAGCGTATTTCAACATCACTTAAAAGCGTAAAGCAACAGTTCAATAACTTTTTTTTACTCTTCCTTGTGCTGTTTAGGTCAAAAATAAAAATGTGCATTTAATATCTTCTTTTTTTTTCCAATTCCAAATCCCGACCTCATAAGTAGGAACTTCCCAAGAGGGGAGAGTGTCTGTGTTTGTGGAGCAGCGCCCCGTTACGTTCTGCTGCCACCGTCTGAAGTTGTTTGTTGGCGTAATGCTCACATAAAACACACGTGGCAGATGGTGATGCTGAAATGTTGCAGCAGGATTTCTTTGGCTCGCAGGAACACAGAAGCTCTCAGCCGCTCATGTCAGATATCAGCAGTCAGGTGAATAGATGAAGCAATTTGTGGGGGTGCGAAGGCGCACTGAAAGAGCGGAGGATGAGAGAAGGTGGAGACAGGCGGGTGGGAAGGTGATGTGATGGTCTGGGGTGAGAGTGATGCTTCCCTGGGGGAAGGGTGAGAGGCAGGCGGATCACAGGAAGTCCACAGGGGAGCAGATCTAGGGATGTGTCAGGATTCAGGCTCCCGTTCCAAACCCCTTCATCCAGATCTCTGTGCCAGAATCTTCCATCTCTGAGAGGATACATGCACATCAAATCCTTCTGAAATCCATGTATCCTCACTTTCTCACTGCATTATACTGTACATATATATTTAGTTTTTTTTCTTACATGAAAATGTCACAATGCATAATTAAAATGGGTTGCATGTGTTATTTTAAGATAGTATTTTATTGTTATTTTATTGCACAAATAAGCAAATCATAAAATTGTATAATAAAAAAAACAGAAATGATGCAGAATTACTGAAACTGAAAATTGAAGTAGCCTATTAATACTAGAATTATGTTGATTAAAATAATGCACTAATTACAAACCATAACACCTAAAACCATAACACTGATGATTATGACTATTTTATTGTATTTTACAGAGTAAACAAATAAAAATGCATTGCATGTTGTTGTATAACAAATAGCTCAATTTGAACTTGAAATTATCCTTAAAATATCACAATTTATTACTTTTTTTTTATTTTTCCTTTTAATATATAAGTTTGTTTTAATGGTTTTTTTTTCTGATTTCATATTCAGACCTCTGAAGTACCTGAATGTTGTACTCATTTTATTTTAATAGCCTATAAACATAATTCAGCATAGTGTCGCCATTAAACTCGTTCTAGTACCCAAAATGATTATTATAAGTCAATCAAAACGAGTAAATTCATTGCATTCCCTCCTTGACTTGAACCAAAGGAAGCAGAAGCGTCAGAAAACCGCGCGTGTCTCTTTCAGACGCGACACCTGAGCAGAAGGTCACCAAGCAGATGAACTGAAGAGGCAGGCCGTCCTCAGCACAGCATCTCTCCATCACCGCTCGCAGATTCTGGCTATATTGTGTCCCGCATCATAATGGCTTCCAAGAGTATTCATTTGCTGAAGAGTCTCACATACCTGGAATTCGTGAGAGCATCACTTCAGATTCACTCTTTCTTCGGCACTCATTCTGCACTTTATTGCACTGAAACGCGCCTGACCCTGGCTATAATTCCCATTCTATTTCAAGGAGAGCATCGCAATAAAGCACAAATCTAGGGGTGGGAGTGAAATCCAATGGGGTCCTGGATTGTGAATGTCAGAGCGAGCAAACAGAGGGGGATGGGCTGGAGAGAAGAAAGAGAAAAAGCGCAAGAACAGAGAAAGGGAGAGCGTGTGATGGCTTACTTACGAATATTTTCGCGCCTCTTGTGTTCTGTCTGTTATCGCGGCGTTTGACTCGCCTCTTGACGTGTCAGTCCCGACTTCAAAAGAATCCAGGCAACAGCCTTTCACCCCCCACACTATATATGCTTCGGAATCGCTTCTGGGATTGAATTAGGGCAAATCCATTATACAGTTGCCATGGAGACCGAGGCACAAATGCTGATAAAGTGTGTGCGCACGTGTGTGTTTTTTTTCCCCTCGCCAAATAGGCTCGATGAAACAGACTGCATGCATGCGTGCCACATTCCGCGCAGGATGACAGTGAAACTTCCTGTGTGTGTGTGTGTGCCATGAAAGGTCTGACTCCGATTGGGAATGCTTAAGTAGTCGAGCGCCTGCAGGAGTGCTGCACTTACCCATACCATCATTGCGGCGCTGAGGCAGAATCGAGCTCGGGTGCCAATTAAGGGAAGGCTGAGCCGCGGCTGGAGCAGCCACAAATAATCTGTCACTTTCATTGGGCGGCTACAAACGGTTGAGATGGTTATCATTACAAAAACAAGAGCATGTTCAATCAGACGGAGGGATAAATCACGCCGCGTATGACGCGGAACAAAGGCACCTGGGGTCGGGAGATACAGGCGCTGTATCACCTGAATATAAAAACACATGCAGTGCAGAAGCTTTACACGCTACGTTTAGAGCAGCAAAATACTGGCTTTGTTGGCTTGCTTGCACGCCGCTCAAATTGCATGTAATATTTTCCATTACATGGACCGCACAATCTGTCATGCTATTATATAATAAAACATATAGTTGCAAATGCTTTTCGATGAAAACAAAGCTAGATTTTGCACTTCAAACCCAGAAACCTACTGCCTGCATTTAATGTCCATATATCAATTTGAGATGAATGGGAATGCTGACCAGGTTTATGTCATACTTATAGGATTTAGTATTTCATATATTAATAGGGAGGATGAACATTTAATTTCCCACTAGGCATTACCTGTTGAATTTCTTTCAGACGTCTCCTTTAAAGAAATAGTTGTTTACTTATCTGCATGTTGCTTGAATTGCAAATGACAATTTTTTTATTACATGAACAATAAAGTACAGTATTTGTGCAGTTCTCAGCTGGGTTTGATTTAGGTTCTACATTTTGCACTTGACATCAAATGGAGACTAAACCCAAAAGTAATATTTAATGTTGTCTGGATCATATCTTCTTTTACTTTGAGATGATGGGACAATGGCTGTGCACCTTTTTTTTAATGCCACGCCTATTTTTCCTATATATATATTTTGTCATATTTAATATATGAACTTTTGTTAACCAGAGAAGAACACTTTTTTTCTACTGTATGTTCATCCTAGGTTTTGTTAAATCCATGTCAGCTCATGTGAATGTGAAAATACTGTATGTTGTGCCCACTTTTTTTGTAACAACATCCTTTCCTGCTATAGCTGTGCCAGAGCTATGTTATATATTGTAGTACATGAATATGTAATATATAATATATGTCCTCTTTTTGCTTTGTCATTGCATTTCACTATGCAGCGTAATTTTGATATGGGCGGTGCCAGAGAGATTAGCCACTGATGATTGGGTCAGACTAAATTCAAGATGGCAGCATGCAGGTCATGTACTTTCAAATGAGAACTGAATTTTAAAAAATGTCTTTTATACTGCAGTTTGAATTTGAATGTAAGAATAAAAATGTATGTAACTGTCATTTTTAACTAAAAAAGCCTTCAAAGCAGTCACATTTCACAAAAGACAGATCTCAGTCAGTGCATGGAAGTGAACGAGAGTGATTTGTTTCCTTAAAATATTCTTCAGAGGTGTGCTTGTGCAGTTTCTTGGTAAGAATGATTTTGCGCACACGTGTGTGTGTGTGTGTGTGTGTGTGTCATCATCTGCGTTTCAGTGAGCCGCTCTGCAATCCATGCAACCTTTTTTGTGCTCAGGCCATACAGTAAGTCAATACTCTCTTTCTGCCGGCACAATCTTTAAACTCTTTTATTTTATGCAGACAAGCAGAATTCCATATTAGCTTATTTCCAGGGGGCGCCGTTGGAAGTCGTGGAAGCACCTCTAGCCATGTCATTATAATATATTATACACAAATTTGCCGCAGATCACTTTCATCCTGGGCAAATGGCTGCGGAGAGACAGAGAAATGAGAGGGAAGGGAGGCAACAGCGCGGCCGTGCGCCACCATTCAACAGAATCCAATTTACAGAGGCAATGAGGGATATGACACATAATGTATACTAATTTCACATCAGGCTAATATAACCTCAAACATGCGCTCTTTACAGAACACGCATACATAAACGGCCCCAGCCTCATCCCAAGCTTGGAAAGCTAAAATGCTAAAACATCACAGCATGACACTCTCTGAAGGTGTTTTGTGAGAATTGGTGACTTTTATTTCCCCACACTAAACAGAATTAAGCAATATCATAAGCGATCAATTGTGATTCATGCATATTGAAACTTGCCACTAGATTTAATATTAGTGGCACTGGTTTGTGCATCTTATACCTCACCAATCGACTGTTGAAATGTAAAAGTTGCATTGTTAGAGAAATAACCCAATATACATCAAGAATAACCCAAGAAGCAATCCACCATGTTTAACCTAAATATTAGGTATAGTAAGCGACCCAAGGTTTCTTTGAATAATTTCTTTATTCAAAGTGGATCTAGATCTCTAGATCTCAAAGTTGATCTCTGAACTTTGCTACCTGTTCTCATGGCATAAACAAACCTTGGTGCATGCAAAATATGTACCAATAAGTACATATCACTGCAGTTTCTAAAAGAAATAGAGGCTGTAAAACTCCTTTTATTCCACTCAGTTGACATTTCTCTTTGACATTGTGGTGAAAAGAGCAGTAAGTCACATAAAAATGGTACATATTTTTATGAGACCAGGTTGGAACCTACAGTAGTCACACAACTTAACAACAAGACGAATGAATTAAGCATTTTAAATTTAAAACCATTTCCACTGACGCTGCGGCTGGATTAACATCATCCGACTATGACAATAATCACAAGTACTGCTTACGTATTTTATTTATTGTTAAAATGGATTAATTTGATTTCCAATATCATTTTGCATGAGACGAGAATAGTAGGCCAAATGCTGGACGGTGATATCAGACCACTGGATGGTGTGACTGACCAATCAGAATCGAGTGTTTGAAAAATGGCTAAACGTAGACTTATCATTCACTTTCTTTGCAGAAACGGCATGAGGAAGAGACGGCGATGACAGAATTTTCCCTATTTGTGAAAGTAATTGTTTTCCCTCTGCTTTACATCAGTGAGAACCCGTGTCCTTGACTGTCTAAACCAAAGGCTTGTGTGACTGTGAAAGGCCATTTGTCTCAGAGACGTTCAGATAAATGACCAGCTGAAATCCTCCCCCGTGTGGAGTCGTTTCATATCCACATGCAGCAGAACAGCTGTACTGGTATGTTAGTATGCACATGAAGCGCATGTCTGCGCGTTGGCCAGAAGAGATACTGCTCAGCATATGACCGCATATATCCCTGTTGACATTTAGAGAGTTTTGGTATGCAAATGGAACTCCATGTATGTGCCATCTGTGTAATGTCTTTTGTTGCGTATGTGCGCCTGTAAATTGAGCCCGAGAGAGAAAGTGAGGCCATTCCACATAATCAGGCACGAAAAAACAAACAAACAACACACATTTTGTGGTGTGGGACATAAATGAAGGTTGAATACTAAAACGTTTGCATGTTCTATTATGTCAAACTTTCAAGAAAATCTAAAATAATAGTTTACGAAATGTGTAAAGACTTACGCTGAGTTTCACAGATGAGGCTTAGGCCTAGACTAAATGTAAATTTAAGCTGTTAAGACTGATCTTACAACATGTCAGTTTCTTTGTTTTGTCTTAAGATGTACATCAGTAATGCTTTTTTTCTAAAGCACCTTTATAAAAAATTACTTAAATGAACTATGGCCTAGTCCTGATTTAGGCTAAGCCCTGTCTATGAAACCTTAAGCAATATCTTGCATTTATTTAGCGTTTAGTTATTGGTTTATTTCATAGACATTTTGCTGCTTCTAAACTAATACTACTTAGGCATTTGTTTTTAAAAATATCATCATTTTATATGGGATGTTTTATCTATTTTATAAAATATATTTAACTTTTTAATAACTTTTTGACAAAAGGAACCTGACAGTTTCCAACCACTGTTCTAATGATCATGTTTAACCCAAAAAGTTGTGACTTTTTCTCTACAGTCGGTATTACCTTTGTTCAAAAATGCTAATGTGTGCATAATATTTTAATAATTTGGGGCCTAATTTGCATATTTGAACAACTTAAACCGATAAAGAGGCTAAAATTTGTTTGGGAGCATGTTGATTTGTCAAAGTTTTATTTCCATGAAATAACCCTTCAACCGGTCAAAGAGAAGTTCACCCAAAATCATCATTTATGCATTACTTTCTTAAGTGGAACACAAAAGAATTACAATTTTTAGGTGGGCTACCCCTTTAACAAAGAACCAAATGAAGCCACGTGAAGACAAAAGAGAATTTCCTCCTACTGTTTTTTTTTTTTTTTTCATGCACAATCTCTGCCAGACCAAAAGTGCTTCAGAGTTCATTTGTCACTTCACAGATCACTAGTTCCTGTTAAGAGCGGCTGAACGCAGGGGCCCAAATGCGCGCCGGGGAGACGTGTCGCTGTTTGTCACGCCGAGAGAGATGCATTGCGATTTGCAAAGGATGTGTGAAGCCTCACCCCCCGTCCCGTCCCGTTCCGTTCCGCCACTTCAGGGGCCCGGCCGCATCCACGCACACGCATCCATGATGTGGGGACGAGAAACATCTTTTATCACCATTGTGCGGTGCAGCGCGCGCGGTCCAGATGGAGGGATAAAACATGCATGAGTCGCCCGCAGCTCTGAAAATAATTATACTCATTTACCAGAGACAGAGAGAGTGCATCCAACCAAGTCACCACCCATCATAGAGACAAGCTCCCAGCATACTAATGAAGACGCGAGACAATGACTGACCACCACAGAGAGAAACAGCAAGCATGTGAGAGAATGTGTGTCTGTAACTTTTTAAGGAGTGAGGGGAAAGTGTGTGTGTGAGATAGACAGGTGTCCAGCAGACCATGTGCTGTTTTAGCGCTCGAGTCGGGAGGAGTTTAACACTGTCATAGTTCTCCTTGTTAACCGGAATCAAAATCCAGTAAAAATTTATGTTTCCTCATATCGCCTGAAATGCAGATGAGTTTGTTTCGTCATCAGAACAGATTTAGAGAAATGTAGCATTGCATCACTTGGTCAGCAATGGATGCTCTGCAGTGAATGGGTGCCGTCAGAATAAGAGTCCAAACAGCTGATAAAAACACAATAATCCACAGCACTCCTGTCCATTTCGTTTCCAAGTCAAAAGCTGTGTGCCTGTAAGAAAAAGTTTTTAATTTTAATAATCTCCTGATTCAGAGTATAACATTACTTTTAAAGCAATAATATGGATGGAGGAATGGTCTGGAAATGTTAAAAAGAAAATTTGGGGCTACACACCACCACTAAAATAATGCAATCATAAGGGAAAAAATTATATATATATAAAACACCAAAAAAAACAAAACAAAAACATATATATATACAATAATACAGTATAAATTTTGCTTGCAAAAATCAAACACATTATTTTATGCAGCTTATTGTTGTTGTACTGTGATGTAAAATGCTCATCTTTTTAACCTTTGTTGATTGCCACCGTTGAGGCCTAGACTATGTTCAACCACTTACATCTGTTTTCTGGATAGTTTAGTCTTGAAAGCTGTCTTACAAACAAAGATAATATTGTGTACTCATTAGACTAACTTATCCGTAAATGTTTGTTGTTGGTAAAAAAAAAACACATCTTCAAAGAAAAATAAGAAAGAAGAGACATGTGACTTTATTTAGTGACTTGGGTTTAGTGAATAATTTGGTCCAAAGTTGAGTAAACTCAAAAAAAGCTGTGCAGCGATCTGCCTTGAAATTTTAAGTTACGTCAACTTTTAATTTTTTACAGCATTGACTTGTGGTTATACATTATCAGTGTAATTCCATGCATATGTTCAGAGTTAGTATAGGCTGCAATAGACTGTGAATGTTCTGTGTGCAGAGAATGAGCAGATGACCACTTGCCAAAAATTGTTCAGTGAACAACAGAGCTTACTACATGCTGTGCTGTATCCCACAATTCAATGCTTTTCGACTTCACCTTCCATTTTCAGTGTTATGGATGAGCCAAGAGTAATCTGGCATAATTCTAACCAGGTAAAAAAAAAATATTCTGGTTTATTTTTAGCTGAGCATGACAAACTAAAAGAATGGATAAAACTGCATGGATAAAATGAAATGTTTTCTTAAATTGATTATAGCCTATATGTGTGGTAGGGGCGGGTCCTTGAAGACTAGGGAATTGTTATAATTGGAAACCATATCAATGCCCCCTGATCATTGCATGTGAGTGTTTTGACAACATAATCAAAATGAAATGGTCATTTCCAGACTAAGCATTATGAGATCATTGACTTACGCTTTGTGATGCAGATGCCGTCAGGTCTAGTACAGCTTCATTTTTAAACAAATGTTTCTTTGTGAACTCTTCATGACACTGTGTCTCATTTACAAAACAAAATACTCCAAACGATCCGGCACGCAAATAAAAATGACGATCCACTTGTCCCTTATGCTATAGGATCCTTCTGATGTGAATGAGCTGTTTAAACCAAAAAGAAAGTGTACGTGCATCTTACTTCATCCATTGTAAACAACATAGTGGCAGTCTTTGTAATGTCTGAACGCCAGTGGATGGGGCCTATGGTTAGTAGAAGACTACTCGTCGATGTCTTGTGCTGGAGGCAGCTTTTATGCAAATGTTTGTGAGCTTGTTTAAGTAAATGCTTTTTTTTTAAATGAGGAGGATGTTTTAAGCTGTGAAACGTGTTTTAATGGAACAAATAACTCTCATATGCCAAAGGATTAAATGGCATGACCTCTTTAAAAATGTGATAAGGCCCAACAGTTTTTATATATATTGACTGCAGAATGATGCAGCCGAGCAGAAGAGAGTGGTCATCCAGAACCAGCACAGGCTACAGGTCCCTCTTGGCCTGCGGAGACCCTTCATGGACATTGTGTTATTGGAGTCGTGTGTGTTTGGGATGTGCATTCTGCCGCCGGCACTACAGTAATTGATGAATGGGCTGTTTAAACGGTGGAATATGAATGAACAGCAGGTCCCCTTGAGAATATTCAGCAGTGTTGTAATCAACCCTGCTGATAGTGTCCCTACCTTTGAGTAATGGCCTTAAAAGAAGCCTCTTAGAGCTCCGTTATTAAATTTACGATTCACACAGCCAGGCGTCCCATCTCTGACCCAGTCGGACTTCCGTGCAACAGCCTGAATGATTAGCCTAGTTGCGCTAAGACAGTGAAATTATTAAACAATATTACGGCTCTGTGTGCACGCTACATTTAGTGAAAAATGTAATGGATTTAGCCCTCCATGAATGATTCAAAACCGAGTTTTATGTTTGTTAATGAAGCGCATAAGTTTAAGATTCACAATGCATGATACGAAACGTCTTGGTTGTACTTTTCACATGAAGGCAGACCTGATTAAACATCACTAAGATGCATAGTGTAGTGTTTTTTTATGCAATGTTCTTTTGTAATGCCTAAAGTTTTAATACAATTACAGAGAAGATTTGTATTAACATACACTTCAAAAGAGGATTTCACAGCGGCACCATAGAAAAGTCTATACAGTTCTACAAGGAACCTTTCAGCTTTCTTGATAGAACATGTTTTCACTTCTCTAAAGAACCTTTTGTGGAATGGAAAGGTACCATGAATGGAACCATATACAGATATTTTTAAGAGTGTACCATAGAACAAAATTAAATATTAGAATAACTTGAAATATTGGCTTTTTTAACATGTCTAATATTTAAAGTCGCTGCTGTTTCTCTCTCTTTGCACTCCAGTGAACCTGTTAGAAAACTTTCCGGACGGAGGTGGGAATCTGCTCAATGAGCCTTGATTTATGTCTTTCGATATTAACACATTTTTCATCCAGAGGCCGGATGGAAAGCAAAGCTGATGAAGGATGGGAGGTAATCAAGGGTCTAATGTGGAGCAATGCCTGACCACAAATGAGTAATGAAGTTGCTAAGAATTCAAATGGCATTAGTTCAGACATTATATAATGAATATTACTTTGACTTTCAGCCATTCTATAATGTCCCCTGGTAAAGTAACGACAGGTAAAGAATGTTTGTCCCACTTCGACCATCATCTATGTTTGCTTTAGTAGTTTACAGTATATTTTAAGCCATGTGTTCACGTGGAAAATTGCTTTCGATAACACGGGGTCATTTAAATATTTATAGATATATGGAAAATATATATTCACACTTTTTTAATTCAATTAATAATTGGTGCATTGTGGAATATTGCACTGAATGCATGCATTAATCAGAATTGCGCAACTGTATATGCCTTATATTGCGCACAGTTATAAGCTATTAAATCAGCTTATATTAAGCATGTATAGATTCAGAACAGTACACTAATAAACGCATGCAAGTGGCCTTTAGCAACAGTCCTCTGAGACTCTGCATTGACAAACCTACAAGCAGTAATTGGACCATTACGAGTCCCTGGGATCTGTATTGATTTTTCTGTTTTTAGGGCCCAGTCAAATAGTCATGGTCTAGACATCAGGGCTTGTTTCTTAAGTCCTTCCGCCATAATCAGCATATGTTGGCTGTGCATTTCCATGTGGAGTTTAATACAGGATTATGCTGGATTAAAGATGATCATCATCTCTCTAAATTGCGCTTATCCTCTAGTTTCTTGAGAGAGGGAAACATAAATAATTGGCTTTGGTGGTCATGATGAATCAGGATATTGGACACAGACCCCTGCATTTAAATTCAAACCGATCATGATATGGATTGGAGCATAGAGAAACCTCTGTTACAGCTTCCATAGTAACCAACAGATCTTGTGTTATCTAAGATAAACTGAATCACTTTAAGTTTTACTGTTTAAGTGAGTGTGAATCCATCAAGCCCGTGTCCACCATGGAATGAAAACATTTTACAAAGTAATAGTGATTTGTTTTTTACTTCTGAATTTCCTGCACTTCTGTTATTTTAGTGTTGAAGCTTGAATCTTGCAATTGTAAAACATATGAAACTAAATTGCAACTTTTTGACTTTCTTAAGGTAATTGCAAGTTCATATTCATGTCTTTGTTTTGTTTTTTGTTGCAATTTCAAGTTTCTATCTGACAATTAAAAAATTTGTTTCTCACAATTCTGAAAAAAGTCAAAATTGCAAGATATAAACACAGGATTTCCAACCTGATCTCACGGCAATTCGTACATATTTTAGGAGGTGGCTAATTCATACAAATTTGTACCACCTCACTCGTACGAATTCATACGATTTATTCTAAATCGTACGTATTTTACGAGATGCCAATTCATATGAATTTGTACGAATGACCTAAACAACCCCGCCCCTAAACCTACCCATAACGTGGTTTTAGACTAATCGTACGAAATCGTACGAGTGAGGTTGTACGAATTAGTACGAATTGGCACAAATTTGGCACCTCGTACGAAAGTGTACGAATTGCTTGTGAGACTGTGTTGGAATTTCGGCTCAGAATTCACTGTTTTCTTGCGATTCTTCAGTTTATATCTCGCAATTCAGTTTTTCTTTGAGTTCTGAGTTCAAATCTCCCAATTAATTATTTTCACCAATGAATAAAAAATACAACAGGTAATTCTGACTATATATCTCACAATAGTCAACTATAATATTCTACTTGTCACTTATATAACATTAAGTTACTTAAAATTTCTAGTTGACTAAACAAAAATGTTTAAGTCAGCGGGGTAACAAAAGATTTTAAGTTGAAACAACTTTTTGAAAAAATTAATTTCCAGTGTTCCTTACAATTTTCTGGAATTCTGTGTTTACAGTTTATATCTCACAGATCTGTCGATGCTGTTGAAGAACCAGTTTTGGTTCCTCAAAGAACAGTTCTTAAAAGAACCCGTTTTTTAGTGTAAAGGACATTTTAATGATGGAATGAAATGGTTCCATGGAGGGTAAAGGATCTTTATGGAACCATTGATGCCAAAAAAAGAACCTTTATGTTTAAATCTGTAAATTCCCAGTTTAAAAATAAGTTGGAAAAAAATTAAATTGTGAGATGAAAAGTTGCAATTTTAAAAGTTTTCATCCTAGTGGCCCATACCAGCTTCTAAACCTTTGTGCTACTGTACTTAAACAATTACTAATTCCAAACAGGTTTACGAGTCATGTAGCTCCGCCCCCAAACTCATTCAATTGGTTGAGCAGAGAGCAGAGAGATCATCCGGAGCGGTTAAGGAAGCGTTCTGTAAAGAGTGAGTTTGGGACAGGCTGTGACTTCCTACTGGCTGAAATATTCATCAACGGCTGTCTGAGGGAAACACATGCGCTAATGCCTACAAGCTCAGTGCCAAGGGCTCTTTTCACATCGTCAGTCAGAGGACATCACATCAAATGCTCATCTGAACAAAAGAAAGGCCCAGTGCAGCCAGATGCACCAAACCTGCCCACACGCTCTGAGATAAAAATACTCGCCGATCATGACAAACAGTACGGATATGGCTCACATATGAGTCTCTGAGGGCTCTGGTGTGATGTGTTCATGTTTAGTCCTCTATAGACCATACATCACTGGCTGTAATATGTCATTATAGCACACAGCAGTCATTCAGGCCTTTATATAAAAAAGCTTTGATCCACCTACACAGTATACAGTAGAATAGCATAAACAAATAACTGTTAGAGTTGTATTTATATATATAGGCTATTATTATTTTTTATATAATGTATCTTGAAGGAGTCTAACAGCAGCCAGTGCTCCACACAGAGATCTGATCTGCCTGGAATGACATGAAGAAACAGAACAAACTAAGACAGAAGAACTAAAATGTCTCCAAAATGCTTCAAGAAACCTTCTTGCAAAGCTAGCTGAGGGCAAAAGCTGCTTTAAACACAAAGGATGGACACACCAAGTGTTGATTTTATTTAGTTAATAGAAGTTAATTGATAAATAAAATCTATTTATTACATTATTTTTTAAAGCATCCTCATTTTACAGCATTTTTACACAAGTGCCAAAAGCTTTTAACATCACTGTAGCTTTGCAGTTAGGTTTCTTGAATGTATATATATGTATCTATATATACACACATATAAAGTTTTGCGACATCTGTTGATGTTTTGCTTTTTGTTGACATTTAAAGAAAAGTTATAAATAATAAAATAATATTTATTTTATATATGGACGTCTCACAATATAATGTAATGTAATTATAATAAACCTATTTTAATAAGAATTATATATTTTATTTATATATTCTATTAAATATTAAAGTCAACTGAGTAATCAAAATAATAAAATTGTTCATATTTATTACATATTTCATTTTTATTAATGAAATTATAATGACCCTACAAAAAAAAAGAAAAACACCCACTGGACTTGAATATATGCATTCATGTCAGTCTTGACGATGTTTACAGGTTAAAGTTCTTTCAGACTAAATTAGCTCACTGTATAGTTCCACGGCTATCCTTAAAATAGCAGACGCTGTAAATGTTTTATTAAAAAGTTCAATTTATGGCAAAGTCTAATATCTACAGATATCCCAAGATTCTGTTCTCCGGCTCTGAGAGCAGGCAGGGCAATATGACACAAGATAGATGCATCTCATTTGAGACGAGCTTTGCATATTCAGGAGCCGCTATAATAAAGTCAGATGGATGGGGTGTGCATCGTTCATGATAGGTAGAGGAGGAGCGGGAAGAGAGAGAGAGAGAGACAGAGAGATGTAAACAGTGAGTGACACGGTGCTCTAAAATAAGCCCTTCATAACCCTTGTGTCTCCTATCTGACAGTAGCTGTAAATCCCAAATGTAATGATGATACGGCTGCAAAAGCAGCTCTGTGAAGCCTCCGGATACAATATCTGAATGTGAGCAATAATTCAAGGCTTGAGCGGAGGCCTTCCCTTTTCTTCAAGGCTTTAAAAGACTGATCAAAATATAGCAATGCATAATGACTGCCATTGAAGGACTCACTACCCGTCAGCAACCGCACAAGCATCTGGTTTTCTATACAGGGTCTTTGTTTTACTTTTATGCATATGTCTGGTTTCCCATATTCATGATATAAAAATATGAAAAAATTAACATATTTAATCCTTTACTTATATGTAATTGATTCGAATAAAGTTTAATTACGAACAAAACTTTGAATATGAATATTGCATAGGCCTAATTGTTATAATAAAATAAAACTAAAACCATTAAAAAACAAAATTGAAATAAATAAATATATATATATATAACTTTAAAGATATATACAAATATTAAAATGACAAAAAAAAACTAAAACTTTAACTAAAATGAAAGTAAAAACTCCAAATATATTTAATATATTTAAAAATGATGCTAAAATAACACTGGAATATTTTATCTTGCATTAAAATGGTATTGTATGTTTTCATTTCTGTTCAAATTTAAATAAAAATTACTGTGTTTAAACAATTTTTTATTATAGGCTACTATTTACTGTGTAAAAAAGTATGAAACACTGTAAATTCTGTTCTCAGCTAACAAAAATATTAAAGAATGTTTTCTCAGTAAGTTCTCTGAACATTATAAAGGTCCTGTTTTTAAAATCTTTTAAAAACTCTTTTATTATTATTATGCAAATGATTTAGGAAATGTTCTATTGTATCATTTTGACAACATTTGGAAACATTGGAAAGTTACTTTTGAATGTTCTTTGAAAAATTCTGAAACGACAATAAAACGACAAGAACAAAACATCTGGATAACGTTGACTGAATGTTTTAGTAACATTACCAGATCGATTTCTGTTCATAACTTTGCAAGAACTTTTTCCAGAACATTCACCAAGGTGTTCCTTGTGTTTAATTTTGTGGAAGGAAATCTGTCATTTCCATCACAGTTAAGAAAGAGATTTGCTCCAGTTTAAATGACTAAATGCAATGCAATTACAAATGGACGTTATGTATTTCCGCACCCTCACATCCTGATTTTGAGTTACAGTAGGTGTGTTCCTGGGTTAACATATTTTGTTGACCCTGGAACAACATTTTGCTCCAAAATTTTAGTTTTGACTATATCTCTACACCTAAACCTAACCCTACCCATGAGTAATGCTTATCCTAGCTATGCTTGTGTAGTTGAGTTAGCAGGTTGGATTATTTAGTTTTTTTATGATTAAAGAAATTTCACTGTACACTTGATTCAAATGTGGATGAATGAATACACTTTGGTGTGTGTACACACTGCTACAGCATAAAAACATTACCATGCTGTTTTGTGATGGTGGGTAGGAGTGTTAAAGCCACTTCTACAAGTACTTCTACTTTTACTCATGTAAAAAAAATTTGTTGACAACTTTTACTTGTAATGGAGTAATATTTGACCAGTAGTATCTATACTTTCACTTAAGTAATGGACTTGTGTACTTTGTCCACCTCTGCATGCTGTGCAGTATACTGTATGTCAGGGGTAGGCAACGTTGATCCTGGAGTGTTGATGTCCTGCAGAGTTTAGCTGCAACCCTGAAAAAAAACTCACCTGCCTGTAGCCTTGAAGACCTTGATTAGCTTGTTCAGGTGTGTTTGATTAGGGTTGGAGTGAAACTCTGCA
>JAUMHQ010000002.1:2447798-2463012 GCA_032361165.1 Enteromius paludinosus | reverse complement strand
ACTACTTCAGTTGTGTGTAATGAATCTAAAATATATGAAAGTCTAATGTTTATCAGTACATTACAGAAAATAATGACCTTTATCACAATATGCAAATTTTTGGAAAAGGACCTGTATTTCCTTTTAAACAACATTTTTAACAATTTTAAGTTTAAACAAACTCACACTTGTGAATTGAAAGAAAGCTTATTCTTCAATACTGAATTTTGCACACCTGAGAAAGGCTCGCTTTTCTCAAACGACCTCGCCCCCGAGACGCCTCAGAAACAATCACTCTTGGCCTCTCAGTTTCAGGGGTTTCTAATGCGTCCTCAATCACCGGATACGTGGTGAGTAATACATTTCCATTTTTTCGTGCCAGCGAGGGAATAGCGGTCAATGTCAGACCGCTGCTTCCCTCTCTTTTAGCCAGGCTACTGTCAAACTCACAGACCGCACTGTCAGGACTGACGTCAGAACGACACGCTCCACGGAAAGCTGTGCGAAGCAGCAGCCCGTCGGAAGCAATCCGCAGGTCTGAAGCTCACATGTGCTGAGCAGGAAGAAACGGGCCGATCACGTCCTCCTGTTAGGGAGGTGAGCTGTCAGCAGCTGGAGGTGGCAGGCGGGACAGACATACAAATGGCAGACGGGAGAGGGAACGGGCGGCAGAAGCACTTGGCTGCGGTATCTGTTTTTGCTCATCCTCCCAGTGTGGAGTCGCCAGCACTTCATTATGGCGATGACAGATGACATCAGGCCCCGCACCCTGCTACAATCAATCCCTTGCACACACCTCAAGAGAAGTCTGGTCTCAATAACATATGGCTGTGCAGTAGAATCATATTGCGATGTTTTCACTTTTCGACAGGTTTTTTTTCAGGACCCATGTTTTTGCATTAAGGGGTTACTCCACCCCAAAATGAAACTTTTTTCATTAATCACTTACCCCCATGTCGTTCCAAACCCATAAAATCTTCTTTTCATCCTCAGAACACAATTTAAGATATTTTGGATGAAAACCGGGAGGCTCGTGACTGTCCCATTAACTGCTGAGTAATAAAGTCAAGGTCTACTGTCCTTATAATTTCTTCATTACCCAAATGTGTTGTCGTAACAGAAAAACCACAGAAAGGCATTAAAGCTTCTCTTTTGTTGATAAGGGCTTCTCATTATAAATAGAAGGTTGCATATTGCACTTACAGATGCATGATAAAGTGACGCAGACCCAGAGCATATGCAGAGATCAGAGAGTGTTCAATAATCGAACCCAAATTGTGATTTTATTTGTGCAGCCCTATTTGTTGTTATCGTGAACTACTAAGGTTAAAAAAGAAGAGTTGCATTTAACATTGTTGTTTTGTCTAACCACAACCCTATCAGTACAGACCAGTGATCTGTTTCTGGGTCACAGCTCACAAGCTAAAGAACCAGTTTTTCAGTACAATGTTTTCAAGTAAACATCATCTTACTTTAAACGGTCTATGAGATGCTGAACTCACAAAAGTAAGGAGAGATGATCATCTCGTTTGTGCAATTCAATTAAGCTACTGTGATGCACACATTCAATCATCATTTAAGGAATCTGTGATGTCTGTGCAGGATAAGTAACGCTCCTAATGTAATACTTGTATTACTGACTTAGTATTTGCATGAATTTTTAAGTAAAAGACAACTGGGATGATGACATAAAATCATGTTTAAGCTGATAGATGCACATAAAAATATCAGAATGTCCACCTGAACAGCTGGGAAAAAACAGATCTGTATTAGTATATTAAATCGGTGTATTAGGTCTTAAAGTTACAACAGTATGAAACGTCTGCGAAGTATAAAAAAAAACTAAAAAAACTTGTAGTTGCTTGTACTGTGATTATTTGTTCGGTGATTATTTGTTCTTTACATGTTCTTTAACTATTACTAATAATATATATATTATCAATAGTATAGTATATAAAGTAGGGCTGTAACGTTACACCAAACCCACGATTCGGTTCGTATGACGATTTTTTTTCGTGGGGGGGTGGGAGAAAAAAAACGATTTTTAAAACAATTTGCGCCCGGCTTGGTAATAGATAACGGGGCTCGAGCACACTGAGTAAATACTTGAACCCCTCGTTATCGACAACCGAAAATGGTCAAATATCTATGGCTGCAAATCTATGCCAGTAATACGCAAGCGCACCACTGATGCTGGCGCGCGCGGTAAATTACATACGCCAGAGGAAAACAGATCTACACGCAAAGAAACGGGAGCCGCGAGCTCATTTCAAAACCGCGTGACATGAAATGTCATCTGCACGCAATTCAAGCACTCGCGCGCATTAAATGTCATCTGCGCGCAATTCAAGGTTGTCACGGGGTGTGTCGCGATGCTCCCTTATCACACCGCGACACAGGATCGTGGATCTAAGTGTCGCGTTTTCGGTTTCATATCGTGTATCGTTACAGCCCTAAGATAAAGTGTATATATATAGTATCAAAATTGAAATCAAGAATTACATTTGTTTGTGAAAACAACCCTATTTATTAGAAAACAAGGCAAAATTTGTCAAACTGGGTCAATTAACCAAAATAAACTTTTATCATTTATAAATAATTTGACAATTTTGACAAGTAAGTAAAAATCCTGCTGAGCTCCAACTTTTTAAGTATATTCATATTTGCTTTAAATTAAAAAACAAGAAAAAAGACTTAATTGATTAAACTCTGGATGATTCTTTAATATTAATGACCCAATTTGATAGAAATGTTTGAAATAATAGTAATCATTTGTTTGGGACTCATTTCTTTTATGAAGGTAGTGCTGATGGTACAAACTGTACTGAGAAATCACTTTGCTCAGCATGTATGACAAAATACAAATATATTTAAAAAGGCCAATAACTGCTGAGACGTCACAATAAAGACGGGAAAAATGAACGGTTGGCACCGAGTGCTTTGTTGCAGCTACTGTAAGTGATGGAAGGCATAAAAACTGGAGCTAAGTTTTGCCTGGCAGGATTCCTGTGCACTCTAGCTAATTACATATTTCACATGGATGACTTTAATTCAAATGAAAAACGACTAGACCCTACAAGGAGCGTCCTCTGAGATTTGCTGTTCTCCAGTTGATTTCTACCACCTGGGATTTGGCCTCAAAATATACGCCCATCTCGCTGAAGCCGTGCCTGGCTCTACTCTTAATTTAGTATCTCAGTGGATGGAAGGAAAACGCTGCCCTATATGGACACGGATGGCCAAGATCATGTGAGAGGTTTAACCTCGGCGCGATGCACCTCTGCTGCCCATCTGCGGACAGCAGAAATCACGGGAGTGAAGTTGCCCCGGCAACAGGCCTGCATCATCGTGACCTCTCTCTCCGTCTCCGTTCTCGCGCCGCAAACAAATGACTGCAGCGAGCGCCATGCTCCGGCTGATGTCACGGGTATCCATGGCAACCGGAGCTCAGCTGTGACGCTGCAGAGAAGGGGGTCTGACCGGAGGGGAGAGAAACAGGAGCGCCAGATATGCCGCGGGAAGTGTGATGCTGCTGTGACGGAAGCTTCGGAAAGACACATTCCTGCTGTTTGCTGGTGCGTGGAACAAAAATCACATATTCTATGTATACCTCGATATAATTATTTGCTTGCCTTGAAATGACTTAAAGGGACCATTTATTTTATTATTACTGAAAAGTAACTGTTGCCATATAGATTCGAAATATAGATCCTACTGTATTGTCAAAATCTAGGTGAAACTGAACATAAAAAATTAATTTAACAAAGTTTTTAAAAAAGCTGTTTCACTAGATAAAAACAAGGAATTATAATTAATTATTTTCATTTATATGCACCAATACACTAATAAATATTTAGTAGCGATAAATAAATACATAAAATATTTAAATATATAACGGGCATATTAAACTTAACATAGTTAGATATTAATAAAAACATTAACTAAAACATTTTTTTAAATATAGGCCTAAATATCAAAAGAAATATACATGTATTTTAAACCAAAACAGTATATAAATGCATAAACAGCAAACTAAAAAATTTTAACAAACAATTTAATATCCATATATAAAGAGTTTTACATATTATAGCACATTTTGTATTATTAGATTTAATATTATTTGTATATAATTATGCAAATAAGCAATATGAATCTGCATTTTAAGATATTTCTACATAAAGTTATTATAGTAGTTTTATATTTAAAATTATATACTAACATAACAGCAAAATTGATTTTAGATATATAAACAGCAACATTTGTTTCTGTTCTGAAACTTACTGACCAGACACAAAGTGCACTTAAAATTGCTGTAATATCCATTATGTGGCTTAATTTGATCACCCCACCCTACCCTGAACCAATCAATCTAAATCCATAACGCACTGTAGTGTGAACGGATGATATTGTAGATTACGATATGAAAAACTACTTTGGTGCATCACCCTCACAGCAAAAAGCACCTACCACAGCGGAACTAGTTTTGTTTATATTTCCACCTGCATTGAACATCTGTTCACGGTTCCTGACCAGAGTTCTGCTGTGTAACACGAGGCTAATGGAACGGCGCTCGCACACAAACGCACACACACACCCCGGTTTAATACTACACCAGTGGGGTCACACTGACGGTGTACGAGCATGCCAAGCCGTGTGCCTGCCCTCCGCGCGCTCATTAGGCCTGCTCTGCGATGGCATGTCAACAGATGGTGCTTCTAAACAGCAGAGCTCAGAAAGAACGTAGAAAACCCAAATAAACAACTGAAACACAAATGCTCTCTTTAGATGCAGATTCGACGTGTTAATTGGCTTCGAACTTCGATTCTCCGCGCCAAACTGAAACGATTCGACCGTCAGTCATATGGACGCTACTTCACACTTTCGATGACTCACGCTTTCAGAAATCTGCTAATTAGACAGCGTTCCCGCAGGACTTGAGGTTTTATGCGAGTCAAAATCGCTTAGGCTCGATTCTGATGTCCACTGACTTTGCATGAGTGCTTAAATTTAGCACGCCTGTTGCAATTGGACAGTAACATACTGGCTGTCTATAGGGCCGCTCGCTTAATACCCGACTGACAACAGCAGTGAGAGACAGCTGCGTTGACAGAGCGCTAATTAACCTTTTAAGACCATTCAGAGAAAGCCGAGCATGTGGGAGGAAGTTCAGTTAGATCGGTGGCCGTAACCTCGCTGTGAGCTCCAACAACGATCTGAGCACTCATTAAATTTCATGCAAACCTCCACAGACAGACATTCACTAGATACAGATCTGTCCAACAGCAACAGTGTGGCAAACAATGAACTTGAGAAACTCCAATAGAGCTTGACATTTACATGTTGCTGCATGATTGCGACATTGATCCATAAAGCATGAGAAATACAGGGAATTCACAAATATTGGGCTAGACACCCCACGTTAGGGTTAGCAGGACTGTACATTTTAGGAAGAAGAGTTTAAATGCACTGTTTCTGATAAAACTGCAATAAAAAAGCTTCAAGTTTGTGGTTCTTATTTGTTAATTATGTGGCATTTTGTGACCATAAAATAATAACAGTACTGTAATATACAGTCAAATTAAATGAAATTCAAATAATTCAAATAATAAACATTTCTATTGTAATATATTACAGAAAAGTAAAAATGTGATGAAAAATGCAGAAATTAATTTTATAGTGAGTAAAATTACAATTATAGTATTTAAAGTCATCTTAAAAAAAAAAAAAAAAAACTTTTTACGTTAAATCATCAAGCTTTGATTTTGTGTTTGATGTAAATAATATTATAATAAAATAATAATACTGTGCAATGATAATATTAAACAAAGTTATGTAATAAAAATAATATAATAATACAACATTTACCATACTAATACTTATCGTCTTATTTTTCAAATTTTAGACCATCATATTTTGGTGGGAAAATGCAGTGAGCCTTAAAAGCTTCTCTTTTGCTGACAGCAAATATTTACTAATTTTATTTCAAATTTTGATTTACACACTTACTCAGCAGTCCTTTAATATTTTTTGCTATATTTGTTTTGTTTTCTGAGCTCTGACCAGTGAATTGCGAGATTGACTTCCTCTTCTTTAAGACCGATCCTTGTTGCACTGCTTATAATTTGGCCAAAGCAAAATTTTAAAAAGATGCTGCTTATCCTCAAGCTTTTGTGACAATGATGTTTTACAGTGCTGTCTATCTAGGTTTCATAACACAGCTCTTAACTTGTCAACCAATAACAGAGTAAACCAGCAACATTAGCCCTTCTAGACACACTCAAAACATCTACATTAGCACATCGCGGTGGCCTGTATTGATTCCTGGCTGCCGATGAGCATCAGCGTTTCTCAATCAGCCCGCTGGTGGTTTCGGCATCAGCACAATGCGTAAGGTGCTTCCTGCCTCACCAGCACCCACAACCTCTCTCAAGGGGGATCACGAGGCAAATTCAGTGAAATATTTAGAGCGTGCAGTGTGCTTACCAAAAATAGACATGAAACGCCGTCTTTGTTCTGTACAACTGCACACGTGCATCGTGTTTGAATGAAGCACCATGCATGTTACTTTCCCTGCATTTGACCCAGAGAGTACAGCATGCATCAAAAAGGAAACACCAAGCGAGCCAGCTGTGAGTCACAGCTTTTTGTATGCTACGCGCTTCACTTTGCACCGAAACAACAGAAGAAGAGCATGACGCGCTTAAAAGGAAAACTCAAATATGAAGATTCTGCCATTATTATTTTATACTCGTGTCATTCCACGCCCACAGGCTGTTATTTTTTCCTGTGGAATACAAAAGGAGATTCACACAGCTCTTTTCCACATGGCTCACAGTGACCATATGAACCAAACAGGCTTAAAAAAGCAGCATAAAAATAACCCAAATGACTCAATGTAAATCCTCTGAAGCAACCCGTTTTAAACCACTATTTAAATCACAGATCGCAAATAAAACATGACACAGATAGCCTCCATTGGGTTTTGTGTGTCATGGTCAAATGTTATTGATGTCAAACCAAAGCTTTTTTTCCTAATATTTCTGTAAAAATTTTTTGGGAGCTCTGTTTTTTAAAGGACAGTTCCCCCTAAAAATAAACTTCTGTCCAAAATGACAATTGATGGTAGTCACTGACGTCCATAGAATCTTAAAATAAAATAATATGGAGTCAATGCAACTATCATCAACCTTTTAAACGACAGAGTGTTTATTCATGGGTGAACTATCACTTTAATGGTTAAATTAAACTTTAGTAATCTAAAATTAATTGACGTCGTGAAACCTATACAATTTAACAATTTTTAACAAGTTTAACAAAAATTCCTATGTTTTTTCCCCCCTCAAATTCAGATTTAGAAAATAATTATACATTTTTATAATAACAGAGCTCTATTAATATTGTTTTTGACTTGAAATTGTTATTTTTTATGGTAATTCTGCAATTGATAAGGTCCTACCTTATATGACTCATCACAATTTCTATATCTGTGATATATTTCTTGTATTTTATTTTTTTTTATTACTTGCCATACAAAGACATTACATGATTTCACCAGAAAAAGTACAAAAGTTGTACAAAGCTGTACTTTTCAGAAAGTTTCTCATCCTTTTCGGAGCTTTATAACGGTATAACGGAGTAAACGTCGACTGCTTCAAAACAAGACAAAACCATGAGCAAACCTGAATCATGTAGAGTTGGGCGATGCGGTACTCCTCCACGCTCATGGGCATGGGGATGCGGTACTCTTTGATCAGCATGTTGGCCGTGGAGCGGGGCTGGGGCTGGAAACGCTCCGCTGGGTCAGGGGCAAATCCACCAGGGCGGCCCTTAGCTCGAGTGCATCAGAGAGAAGGAGCAGAGCTCATTTCTCAGACCTGGGCAGAAGACACAGACAGACAAATCAGAGCAGGAAATCATCTACAGAAGCTCAAGAGATCAAGCGTCCCAGAGACATCCACCTGAGGGATGTATACGGAGACTCAAAGAAATATTGTGTTTCTGAAGTGAAAATATGTAAACAATCATAAACCGCATACATACAGTAGGGGAACTTAATTTGAGACATTTGCTCTAAAAACAAGTCTTCTTGTATAAATGTTTCTTGCTTGAAGGATGCTGTGGTATTTTTACGGAAACACTGATACAAAAATACTGATTAAGAAAATCACAGGATGATAAAAAATGGCAAAACAGCAGATCTGTTCAAAGTGCCCCTATTTTAAGGCTCCTAATATTGTTTTGGGAGTCTCCTACAATAGATTTATGAGCATTCAAGGTTTTGTTTTCCAGCAATTCTTAAACAATTAGTTCAAAGCAGTTCTCTAAACCTCTCCTTTCCGTGAGCCTACTCTGCTCTGATTGGTCATAAACAAATGTATGTTGGTATAAAGGATGTTGAGATATTTTTACAGGAAAAAAAAAAAATAATAATAATAATAATTTTGATTACAAAAATGACTAAAGATGCGTTTTTTAAAAGGTAACCCACTCTGATCAGTGTCTTTAAAAAGCTGAAAATGTCGCAGTGGCATCTCTCTTGCACAAATGCATCCATACACAGAAAAAATTACAATAATAAATTATAAATGCATCTTTAAAAGTCAAACTGATTTTACCAAACAAAGTGCCTAAAGCAAGCAGCAGCCATGCTGAAAAACAGATGAAAAGCTGAAAGATCACACTTAAAAACTGAATGCAACCGATATATACATACATGAGAAAGCAAAACTGCTCATGAATAAACGTTATTTCTTTATTTACAAACCGGCATATTCTATATTAGCAATAATGACTTCTAATTACTTACGTGATGAACACCAGAAGTGCATTTTTAAACTGAGGCGCATTAAAAGCCTGTATATTTCTCTGTTTACAAAAGTAGCATATTCTATATTGCCTCATAATCACTCACAAAGCCCCAAACCAACAGCTGTTCTGTATAATCACACAGGCATTGTGTATTCAGACATCGTGCTCTCAAACACATGCAGCACAACAAACTCACAATTAATAAATACAGTGTTACTGTACGCCAGCAGGGCTGTAATGGAATCCAACTGTCCAGGAATGACATCTATGCAAACGACTTCCAGTAGAAGAAAAACACTAAACAAAACACGAGGGGCCTCGATTTGACCTTCGGCTCCCGTAAGAAACGTAAATCCACCTGCTGATGACACAGAGGTCCAGCAGACACCGTAACTCTCTTGCGGTTCCACCGGGTGCGTCACATGACACAGGCCGCTTAGTGTAAGACGGATTATCCACAGACAACTTACCCAACTCTTCCCAGAGAGGTAAAGACGAGCGTGTGTGCAGAAAGGTGAGCCGGTGTAAACACAGCCACCATAAGACTCATAAACATCACAGAACATCAACCAAGCGACCATCTCAAGGTTCCTATGAGGGGCCATGTTAGGTGCAACAGCTGTCGGAGCTAAAAACAGCATCCGTGACGAAATAATATCTAGCTATTTGATCTATAAATAGCTAGAATGGCTCGGTTACGTCATGCACACTCGCAGTAAAAAGGTTTGCGCTGTGATTGCGCTGTCTTTGCCCCTGGTGAAAGGGAAGCATTCAACACAATTACAATAGATTGGCTAGACCCTCGACGAGTCTCTAAAAATAGTAATAATAAGGGTCACAAAAGGAAAGGGTGGAGACCAGATGACCGTTTATCATTCCAAGACACTCCAAAGCTTAGGTATTAACATAGGAAATTATAGGCAATCGTTTGTTCAAGACATTTATTTCTCACCCTTAAAATAAAATAAAAAATGTATAGAGAAAATGCATATTTTAAATGATATATGTACACCACTGCTTAAATATTTGGAGTAAGGTTTTTATAAGAAATATCTTTTCTCTGCTTCAAACAAGCTTTTGGACTTTCTATTCAAAGAAACAAAACAAACACGTATCATAGTTTACACAAAATATGAAAAAGCACAGCCGTTTTCAGAGTTGAGTACTTGGGCTGCATTTATAAATAAACTCGGACTTAGTTATTTTGGACACAGAAATGTGTTTTTAGAGTAAAAAATTAATCCAGACAAATCCATGTCATGTGTTATGTAAAATATAATAAAAACGTACCAACACCAGATTCATATACATTAATAAACGTATCCATTTTAAACTCAACTGAATAAAAACTTGAACTCAACAACGTGGACTCAGACCCAACACTGCACTAAATGTAACCTGATAAGGATTACATTTAACAGTTTTAATAAATCATCAGTCTGATGAAAGATTAACCTGTGAGCATAGATGTTAAAGATCTACATGTTGAAAAAAAAAAGCTACACTGGTTTAAAATTAAAGTACTTTAGAGAGGATTTTCAACATTGAAACTAAAAGCTAAAATTACTCCATTCCTTCTCTGTTCACTTATAAATATCAGAATATGCTTTTATTATTCTTCCACAGGAAAAACAATAAAAGATCACCACTGGACAGATAACAGTCAGCGCTGGTGCATTTGGGTCTTGAACTAGGTGAGGGACCCGGAGCATCGCGGGCTAGTGGCTAGACCTGAAATACCAGTCAAATGCATTGAGACCCCATCGGTGAAGGCCTAAGACGTTCTGCTGCATGCCAAAGACTACTACAATACCGACACAGCTGCTCCTCGAACCAGACGTCTAACTAGTCTTCAAAAGGACACTACAGATGACATCTTCACTCCCACTGAAACCAGTCCGTCCTGATGCCACACCGCTGTGTCACCTGTCGCGTGGGTTTAAAACAAAACAGAAGCACTACGGGATTCGTTTGTGTCAGACGTGTGGCGAAACACTGACATATGTACCTACTGAGAAGGATTTCAGCGCATTAGCTTTCCGTTTCTCACCAGCTGGTTATGCCGTACTACATTTGGAGCATGTGCTGCCATTGATCTGTAACGACAAAGTAAACACAACCGCATCAGATGCAGTTTTCCATAATTATGTCGGGAAGGTTTCTAAAAATTCCTCCCGTTGGCAAGTGTCTGACAGTTCCCTACTGAGACTGCTTTCCCAGGACCTGTGTGTCCAAACAAACAGAAACCACAATCCAAAGTCTTTTTTAAGCACGTCTCGGAAGCAGAACGCAGTTCCTAAAAAGAGCGCAATAACATTTAATGGCGTATTAATTAGCATACTGCATTAGAGAGAAATGGAAAAGGTAATTGCTTGTTTGTGTCAATTGTCCACATAGTAATATGGCTTATCATCATTTCAATGTGTCGCATTTCAACAGGCATTTGACCTAGAGAACCCGCTTTGTATGTAAATACAAAAATACCAGGAAATGCTGGCTGGGCTGAAACTATCTGTGGCATACAGCCCCACAAAACACCACGTTGACATCAGCGTTAACCGTTTCCTTTAAGATTATGCAAGATTTTTCCCCACCTCAACCTCCATCTTAATACGTCAAGGCGTGCATGGGTTAAATTGCGAGGTGAGGCTATTTGGGTTTTGAAACGC
Source organism: Enteromius paludinosus (assembly GCA_032361165.1). Classification (NCBI taxonomy): domain Eukaryota; kingdom Metazoa; phylum Chordata; class Actinopteri; order Cypriniformes; family Cyprinidae; genus Enteromius; species Enteromius paludinosus. Next base: position 2,451,556 of record JAUMHQ010000002.1, on the reverse strand, counting down.
CCAAATCACAGCTGAGATTTGCATGTGAAAATACTGTGGGATTGATGAGCATTCCATTAGAGACTCGGATCAAAACCAGGAAAGCATAGCATGCAGCCCTCATTCCCCTGTTTACCAGTCGCAGATTCGAGACGTTCGTCCGAGTATAGACGTTTTACCTGTTAGATGGCGCTTATCATGCTGTCTATCCAACTGATCCGATCAATGAACAGAAAGCAGCCGGACCACGTCTCATTCCCAAACAGAGGCATTCTAGCATCCTGCCACCATTGTTGTGCTGCTTTATCTTCTGGTGTGAATGAAGATGTCATCAAACACCGCCGGTAAAATCATCAAAAACATGAAGGACAGGAAAAAAGAAAAATCATCTCTTTTTTTCTTTATCTCCTTCTCACTTGCAACCTTTTTCCTCTGCCGTTTCGCCTGTATCCACCTCTTGTGGGGCTATAAAGCTCTGTTGCCATGGAAATGCAAAAGGCTGTCATCAGATTGGCTGGGGTTGGTGTGATGAAGCGGCTCAGGGACGGCCCTCAAACTGCCGCTCTCGTGAAAGGCCCCGCCCCCGCCTCTGCTTGCATAGGCTCTTCCAGACTGACTGATAGCTATTAGATTCAGCCAGGGAGAGGAGGGGAACATCTGCAGCTTCATACGAGCGCAGGTCTGTCAATAAGCATTACGCAGCATCAATGGAGCAAAAGAAAATTAATGAACAGGGAGGAGCCACTGCAAATGGCATAATGACATCAATCTCATAAATAGACTCAAGCCGGCAGACTTCTTTTGCAATTCCCACACTGATTTTAGAGGGAGATTTACGGAACACAGTGACATTTAAAACACCTGCGCTGATTTTGGAGGGAAAACTGCAGAATTCAGGGGAGTTAATAAAACATGCAAAATTTTTAAAACATCATCTCATTCCTGTACTGATTTTGGAGGGAAATCTGAATAAATGTAAACATGCTGAGGTAATACATTTTAATATCTGCACCGATTCTGGACGGAAATCAGTGTAATTAAGTTAAAAATGGTCTAACTTACTGATCTATTGCATCTAATTTTTGAGGGAAATTCTGTGCAATAAATTTAAACAAGCTGAAGTATCATTTTAATATCATTGAAGCCTGTTGAATTCTGTGTAATACATTTAAACATGCTAAGGTAAGACAATTCAATTCTGTTACACTGTATCTATTATTTCCTGCACTCAATATCAAGCCCATATCAAGTACTACCCACAATGCCTTGCACTACAGAAGAGTGTTGGTTAACTTTCGTCATGTTCAGAACAGAAAGATGATGAGGAATGTGAGATAAAGCTTCACAACCGTGCAAGTGTCTTACAACACTTAATATGTAGTTGCCAGTAAATACATTCTTCTATTGCGCAGTAAAAGAATGTGAATTGCGATGCAGCAACAGATAAACTTGTGAAAAAAGTTAGCTTGCCATATTTTTTCAGAATTTACCACTAGGTCTTTAATTGCAAAAGCTATCTGGACATCTGCCATCTGTCTGGTTTGGTCTGGAGAACGCTGTGTTCTAGTGTTTAATCCAACTACAGACATTAATGGTCACTTTTAATTTACTTTAAAAAGAGCTTCAACTTGCTAATGCAGAGTCTCTCAGCTCAGTCTGTTACTAATCTTTCAAAAATGACTTTCGCATGATTATTTGCATGTACTAAAATTTCCCCTCAGTCATCTGAGAGAACATATTCTGGCTTAAAGCGATGCTGTTTTGTGCTGGAAAATCGTACATAATCATACAGTATGTGATAGCGCAATTCACTTCAATGAAAACTATTAGTTATGAATATTAGCTCACTGAAGCTACACAACAGTTCCCAGAAACACATCGACCTCTTAGATTAATTCACTTAAACAGTGCTAATGTGAGGTCGGCCCGTAGATTAGATATGTGTGACATTTCATATGGCGCTGCCTTAAGCTCTGCAGGGACGCTGAGAGCCCTTTATTGATTTCCTTAAGGTTGGCGTCCCACACAATTGGCCATCTCGAAGCGATGTACAATTACGACAACTCATCAGGTTAGTTATTCAGCACAGCAGTTTCGGACGTCCTACTTCCTACTGAATGCCTACAGAAGAGAAATTGAAAACTACCATGACAAGATGATGAAGTAGCTCATTTTATCTGCCATTAAACTATTAAAAACAGTTTATTTGAATAATTATTTGGAAACTCTGGAGGTAGTGGCTACATGATAGCTTTCAGTTGATTAATATCTCACTTTAAAATGACAATATTTGCACTATGGAAAGTCTGATGGTTAAGAAAAAGAAATTTTAAATTAAAGACTGGAGTAATGATCTCACAGAAAAAAATTCATTTAAAAATATTCTCAAGTGGGGTTTTAAAAAAACAAGTGTGCACTTTAAAAATAAGCATTGTGCATCTACATTTTTGACTCGCATAGCTATCGTGTGAACCACACTTAAAGCACTAGAAGATGTGGAGTGAATAACACGTATCTCTGTGTGCGTTTCTCAAAAACAGGAAATACAAGGGGGACCTTGGGTATGTTTGACATTTCACATCCTTCTAGCCGACCTGAAGACAGAACCTGTAGTGTTCTGCACTAAATGCACCACTCATCTGTTATCCCTCCATCAGCAGGTTTCTGTTAACAGACCCGTCTATCTCGCAAAGGCAATTTGTTAAATTTAATTGATCTGAAGTCCTCTGGTGTCTCGACGCAGCTGACATAACACAGATGCAGGCTGGCTCTGAACGCACACGACCCACGTCACTGGTCCAGCGAAACTGCTGAACACCACAAAATAAAACAGGACTTTTTAATGCAACGCTAAATCTCTGAGCACACAACAATGACAAAAGACTTCCTTCTGTTTTCTTTGCTTTGGACACGTTGTATAACAGAACAAAGAACAGGAGAGTATTTTGAATATTACAACTGTTGGCTATTGTGATAAAGGGATTAAACAGGGTTATTTGCTATGGGCATCGCTGCCATGAGAATACCAAACACCATTATCCCATTTCTGAGGGTGTCAAAGGCGAAAGCTAATTCTTTAAAGTGAAATAATTAGCCGTGGAAGATTGTAGCAAACCTTTAACCTGAAGCAACTTCATCATGCACCGAGAAGAATTGGGTACAGAATTTACAGTTTTCACTCGGAAAATCATAGGTAAAATGTACTACACAAATAATTACAAAGAAATGTCCAGTAATGCATCCAATTAAATATGAGATTAAAAGTGCAGAAAGAAAAGCAAAAGTTATATTTTCTTATTAAAAAAATACTCCACAGACTACAAGTGACAAGACACCTGAAGTCGAAAATATCACAGAAACTGGAGGGAAAACGCTCAGAACATCCTAGCAACCATATACCAACAGGATGAAAACATACCTTAGCAACAACAAAGTAACCCCCTGAGAACCAGCCACATGTAGCATTGTGGTATTTGGACTTAAAAATAGGGCTGCACGATTAATCGTATTTTAAATCACGATAAAGATTTTTATGACCCACGATCGGTTATTAAATATCGCCACGATTTTACAGTATAAAGACCAAACTGTTTTTTATGGGCGGGGTTTACTGCGTCACTACGACGTTACTGCGCATCTTGTCAGTAAAGCCTGTAATCAGCGGAAAATTTCATCAGGTGCATGATCTTTACATTGAGCCGCATTCACTACGCAGAGCCGTTATTCCCTGACGAGCTGCGCAAAATCACGCTGATAATGTACCCGATTTTGTGCAGCTC
>JAUMHQ010000002.1:2371566-2384357 GCA_032361165.1 Enteromius paludinosus | reverse complement strand
GACTACAAGACTGCCACGGTTAAAGTTAAAAATCTTTGTTTGTGTTCTGCTGAGGAAACAAAGTCACCTACATCTTGTTTCCCCTAAGGGTAAGCAAATAAACATCTAATTTTCCTTTTTGGGTGAACTATCCCCTTAAGTTCACTGTGTGAGTGAACCTATTGGACCCATATTGTTATATTATTAATACTATAATGAATAAATGGAATGGTGCTTCAAGGTGATTTATGGTAATGGGAGTTCAGTTTATATTCACAGTTGCTCACAGGAATAATCGGACGCCAAACTTTAAGAGTCACTGGCATCCACCCACCCTTCATGAATCATTAGGCTTTATTGCAAAATGAATTTTATAACAAGTTCCTGAACTACAGTATTTTTCTAGTAAGTTTATATACAGGTCCAGTTATCACCAGGAAGCAGGTCTGATTGTATCTTGTACATTAATGTTGGAAATCGTGAGTCAAGCATTTTGTATACAGCCGTGTTTACAGTCACCGTACAAGTATGCCCATCATTTCATCCAATGTTTTGCTGAGAATTACTCATTTATGACCTCATGGCAAACTGGTTTTAACTGGCCCCTCACAGTGGTGAAAATTCACTCATCTGACTCACTGTTTCCTTTATATTTCCTGAGCTATTTTCCCTATCAACCTTTGAGATCAGCCGGCGTCTTTTAAGACTGAGGCCACTTCCTGTGTCCATACAGTACAATCACAAAGAAACATTTATGGACCGTGTAGCCTCTCATATACCCCTTTTACAAATATTTGCGGCATTGTATTTATTGCAGCTACAAATTTGTACATTGAGTAGCATAGAAAATCACAATTATATGTTTTAACAGTTGTATTAACTCTATTTTTACGCATTTCAACTCAAACAGGCAAATCCATTTCAATCTTTAAAATAAAATAAACATTTTATGATAGTAACTCAAATCCATGTTGCACTTAAAAATAAAGAAAGAAAAAAAATTATTAGATCAGAATGTTTTTTTTAACAGGTTTTAAATAACAATTTTATTATTATACAAATATTTTATACATTATTTAAATATTTTATTTTATTCTCCACTATTCTACACTAACTTACATTTCAGAAAAATCCATAGCTTTTGGTTTGAGTTGGGTTTTACAAGAAAAGAGAGAAACGTTTGCCTTAACCCCCACCCGTCTTGCTTCAATTGTTCGTCATGAGAAGTGAAACAAGGAAACAGCTTGTACAGAACAATAAACGTTTCCTGCAATGTACCAGGCATCTTTAGCGAGCTGGTGCAAAGCCACTCCATCCACCTTTAATGAGCTATTGTATGGATGCGTAACACAAACCTTATGTTTTCCTGAGATGCCAGGTTCCCAAGAAAAGTTATTGTGGCCCACAGTCGTGGCTGTCCATTGGAGGAAACGTCCAGAAAGCTTCCATGCCCAGTTTGCGGCCATGAAGCATCCTGTAGTACATCGAGCACCTTGAGACGTTCCAAACAGAAACAAATAAGTTGCAATGCAGCTGGCGCATATCCATATGTTTTGTGTAGGGCTTATGTAATTCCACTGTGCCAGGTTCCACAATAGGATATTAGATGCTAGACTGCAAGAATTTTTAAGACGTGTTTACACAAATATAATATTTTATGCAATTCTTCCTAAGTAATCAGACGTCACTTGTTTAGCCTATAAAATGACCACAAGTCACCTTCAAAACTTTCTGTTGGTTCATACACTGTAAAAAACAACAGTGATTTCAACGGTACAAAAAAGGGAAACGCTACGGTATAAAAGCTGTTAAATGGTTAATGGTAAATTCTGACATTCCCAAAATTCCCTACATGGCATTTCAAATTTTGTTTGAATTTGATGGGGGGGGGGGGTTTCTTTGAAAAAACTATGTTTCTTAGTTTTTTTCTCATGTATATGTTACATGTAATGTTGTTAAATTAATTTACTGCATACGTCAGTATAATGCGTCACCATGGTAGTGTTTAGTGTTTGTGTGAATGACTCTGAGCACCTTCTTTTTATGGTCTCATTGAAAGCTGCTTATGATGGGCTTTGTTTCATCATGTGACTTTCTCATCACCGCCTGCTTTCGGTTACCATTTCAGTGTATTACTTTAATAGGTTGGTATATTAAAGGAGTCACACAAAGCCAATTTTCCACTAGCTTATATGATTCTTTAGGGTCTTAATGGAAAGTTTGTAATATAGTTTGTTTTAAAATTTCTCAAAGATAGAGTAAAACGCTCATTTGACCCTGTCAAAAACAGCTCTTTAGAAATCACTCTGTTCTGTGTACTTCCCCTTTAAATCTTCACGACCTCCGCTGACTCCGCCCCTCTTTACCGAGTCGCTCTCAGAGGATGTTTTTTTAGCTGTATTCATAGTGAAACTTGATAATTAGCACATTATTCAGAAATATACAAAACATATAATCTCAGAATTGTGAAATTTAAACAACAACAAAAAAATTCAAGTAAAAAAAATTCTTTTTTTCTATAAATTCTGACTTTTTAAAACTTGTATTCTGAGGATACATCATCTCGAAATTCTGATTTTTGTTTGCATCTAAGTTTATTATTCTAGTGTTTTTCCTCAGAATTGTGACATTGAAACGCCAAAAATTCTTCTTCCATTTGAATTCATTAACAGACTACTGCTTTGTTTGAAAGAATACTTCTTACACTATTGACAATATGCAACAGACCTTTTTTTGTCCACAAAATTTTGCTGAAATTATGACAAAGTGAATGCACCTTTACAGCGAAGGAGGAATTTCTTCAGACTATTTTTTTTTTTGTCATTTTTGATGTATGCAACGATAAGCCTAACAACAATGGCCTTAGCTCCAGGGAAGGATAAAATGCTCAGACAAAATAGCAGGGAAGCATGATGACATCATAGCCATCATTTCAATTAAGAAAGCCAATTGTAAATTCGCAAGGTTATTGAAGAACTTAAGTAAAACAATGCTTGTGTGTTTGCCAAATAGCTGTACTGTGATTGTTCAGATCTGAAGCGAACTTTTAATTACGGTGTTTAATTGTTTGGCTGCTGTCTAATAACCAGGACTGAAGCACAGGAAGGTGACTGTGGTGAGCAGCTGGATTATTTCTACAGGATTTTCCCATCATTGTTTTCCTCCGGTTTGCTCCTGTGCTAGTTTGGCCACATGAGCAATTGCAGCACTGTCTCGCTGTTTTTATGATGTTTTTGTTTTGGTGCACCATTGTTTATAACCATCAGCATTTGTCTTTCATATCTCAATATTGAAAATGATATCAGATAAACAAGTTTAACCTCAGGTCGTGTACAACTATTTGCAAAAGTCTGGTCTGATAGGACTTTATCAACGAAAGTTGAAATCCACAATCCTTTGAGCTTTTTTTGCATTAGAAAAACCTTTTTGCATTTCATATTCATTCTTTTGAACAGAAACAAATCTAGAAATAAAATGCATCATGGTTTTCTACAGCATCAAATCAGCGTATTAGGATGATTTCTGAAGGACTCAGCTTTGCATCACAGGAATAAATTACATTTTAACATATGTGACCCTGGATCACAAAGGGTGAAATTTATATATCATCTGAAAGCAGAGTAGATAAGCTTCCGCCAATGTGTTATTAGGAAAGGACAATATTTGGCTGAGATATACAGCTATTTGAAAATCTGAAAATAAAAGGGTGCAAATTAAATATTGAGAAAATCCCCTTCAAACTTGTCCAGATGAAGTTCTTAGCAATGCATATTACTAATCAAAAATTAAGTTCTGATATGTTCACAGTAGGAAATTTACTAAATATCTTAATGGAATATAAATGTCTCTTAACGCCCTAATGATTTTTGCCATAAAATAAAAATCTATAATTTTTATAATCTATTGCTACAAATATACCTGTGTGACTTAATTTTCTGGTCCAGGGTGACATTAATGACAACAGAAAACAGTTCTATTAAACGGTTATAATATTTTACAATATGTTTTAATGCATTTTAAATTAAATTAAATTAAATTAAATTAAATTAAATTAAATTAAATTAAATTAAATTAAATTAAATTAAATTAAATTAAGTTTTGTTTTGTTTTGTTTTGTTTTGTTTTGTTTTGTTTTGTTTTGTTTTATTTTATTTTTTTGGATCAACTGAATGCAGCCAATTGAGCATAAGGGACTTAAAAAAATAAATCAATAAGAAAAGCTCAATAAGGCAAGAAAAATTTGCCTTCCTCTGAATTTTCCCTGGAGTCCAAATATTGTTTTTCCAAGACTAAATGATTTAATCTATGCTATCAGGAGTTGTGTGATTTATTTCTGCTTGTATTTTTCCTCAGCAAGATATTTAAAAATGTTTTCCATGATTTAGGAGTTGATACTTAAACAACATAATTGCATAATATTCCTTTCAAATGCAACATGAGTGAAATACGAATAAACCATATTAATTGCAAACTGCAGCAGAGGGAACTATTGCGTGCTTTCAGTGAATGTTGACCTCCCTCCCTGATCCCATCAAATCATCCAAAGTCATTTACATGTAAGAAAAGTCTCCCCTGGATCAGATTTTATGAATCCAGCAGAAAATGGTGCAGAAACAACAGGTCACACACTATAGGTCTGCAGACCTCCTGATGGATCAAAGGAGGCTCTTTTGTTTAAGGACTATGCATGCAGTCTAAGAAATTGACTGACAAGTTTCTAATGCATCGAGATTGACCAAATCCTCTGTAATGAAAAAACAGCCTTCACTGATCAGGCTTGCTTCACTGGAGGCCCTTATGTCAAAATCTGAAGTACTGAAGAAAATGTAAAATAGTAACATACCACCAAATATACACCAATCACAATAGTTTTCAAAGCACAGTTTTCTGAAAGCAACATTATTTCCTGAACAAACTTCAAACGATGAGAGGAAATTTCTTAATAGCCCACGTTCATTCACTGGTCTGCTTCATTTTTTCACCAGCAGGGTTACAGTGTCAGACTCTTCCTAATTTAAGCAGCCTTTGATGTGTTTCTAGAATAAATAAAAAAGCAGAGAGGAACAATTCCCTATAGTTTGGCTTGGTAAGCTGTCATACAGTTTCCTGGGCAGTATTTACAGAGCGGGGTCTCACTATTGTGTTGCTCTCTGGACGTCTTCCTTTGCATGTCGTTCTCTGTCAGGAAAATCACAATGCATGACTCTACATGCATGACCTGGATCATTTAGGCACACAAAGGCTGTCTCACATGCATCCATTCAAACTGTTATAGTGTAAACATTTGTGAGATTCACACAAACTGGATATGATGCTATGCTGCCACCATGTGTCAGATCTCTACAGCGTGCACACTGGAAGAATCACTTACATAATAAGCCTTCATTTGTATTGTGTTCATTCAAATGTAACAAATCATTGTGTAGGCTTAATAAAATAAAAAATTGTAGTGATAATCAAATTAGGCCATATTTAAAAAATGGGATTGTTCATTACTTAATTTATTAAGTCATTTCACATTTAACTAATTAAAACTATAATACATAAAACCTGGCTACATTCAGTAGATCAAAAATGCATTAAAAACATTAATATTGTAAATTGCAATTTAAAAGAGCTGTTTTCTGTTGTCATATATGTCATATAGATATATTGTCTTAAGTTGCTGGAGTAGTCTATAGTTTAAGCAATAGCCAAAAATACACTGTATCAAATTATCGAGATTTCATTGATGTCAAAAATCATAAGGGTATTAAGTAAAGATCATGTTACATGAAGATATTTTGTCAATTATTTAGCTTGTAGGTCTAATATACATTGCTATGGACTTAATTTTGACAGCCTTAAAGGCAATTTTCTTAATATATTATATATACATATTTTTGCACTCTCAGATTCCAGATTTTCAAATAGTTGTATCAAATGCTGTCCAATCCTAGCAATCCATATATGAAAGCTTATTTATTTAGCTTTCACATATATACATTTAAAGGTGGGTTTTAAAGAGTTTTTCTTTCAGATTTTCATAGTTACATCTTACTGTCAATTTATTGATAAATAGGCTACATACGTATACTATCTATCTATCTAGTTCTATAATTATAATATATTATAATTTAAAAAAAATGATATATATATATATATATATGGTAAAATCAATTCTCAAATGGTAAGTTAACGTAATTCTATTAGGTCCTCGCCTGTCCATCCAGCAGCATCATATTTATTCCAGCTGTTCTCCACGCCAACATATTAATCCTACTATAGCGAAGTCTCTTTCATGAATATTAATTACGTATACTTCCGTTGTGCGGCTGTCATCCAATACCGATGGACTCGCGCCGACATTCCTCGGTGATCGTCCAATGGAGAAGGCTGGGCTAATGAATATTAATGAGCACGCCTTCTCCATAGTGCGATTTGCGATTGGCGTTCCGAAAGCGGCCGGGATGACGAGCAGCGCCAGGTACAAGAGCAGGACGGTGAAATCAGGTAAGAGAAGTGAGGTATTAAAGGTATGTGTCTGAAACAACAGCGAGATTTAATAACGGAAATGCAATTTGTCTGTTTGCATCAATCGCTCCGGATTTGTTACCGGCTGAATGGGCGTCTGCATCTTTCACCTGCTGCGGGCGTCTCACATCACACAACAGAGGATGCAGAAGTAACCTACTTTTTTAGTCTATAATCATCCATTTAAATAATGTGCTGCGTATATGTGTTTGCCATAGGTTGATTCACATCTGTGCGCATGCTGTGTTATATTTCTGGGACAGTGGGCTGGATTGCTATGAATAGAGTCGTGGGACTCATATGACGGTCCTGCCTCCTCAGTTGCATCTGTTCGGTCGCGAGAGTAACAACGAACACCGAAATATTATATTCTGCATATTCGGTCTGACATTTAAGTGTTGCAAATAACCCATCCATCAAATTCGCAGATGCTGTTCATTTTCAGAAAAGCATGAAACTAATCCTCACCCCCAGCTTTCGGTGTCCCACATTTCATCACAATCTCTATTTGACCTCACTGTAAAGCAGCATGCATTGCATCATTTGAGGACAATGAGAAAGATGCCAGTCCTAACATTACTCATTAAAATCAATTGAATGACATAATTATTTAAATTTTATGCATGAATCTCAAACACACTTCATCCTAAAATCGAAACTGTATTGAATTATGTTTGTTTACAATTGAAATTATTAGGAATAGGCATTGGGGAGAAATTTGATTAAATGTATAGCTACATAAATAATTGAACAAAGCAAAAAAGGCTTCATTTGCTTTATGCAAACTGTAATTTTATCTCTTTTATGTGTTATTATAATGTGTTATCTCACTGTTTTGCGACATTCTTCTGATTTCATATTCATCTTCAAATCCTGATGCTCATGCGGTCTGCTCTGCGGTGTGCACTGGCTTAGAAAATGTCTAAAAGTGCTCTCTGTGTGTCCACCCGAGGGCAAACTGTCCGTCAATCTGTACGACTGATGAAAATAACACTAATGTCTCTGTCTGCTAGGAAACATTCAATTTATTTCTTGTCTTGTTTCTTGGTGAACGCCCACGAATACATGCATGCGGCTTTCAGTGACTGAGACTGTTGCCAGTCGTGCATGAAAGCAAAATCCAATATCCATGCCTCTGGGTGAGGATAAACCTCTTTCCCTAATTCCCAGACAGACCTAACAATCCTGGAGATGAAGCCAAGCTGGAGAATCTAAAAAATAAAGTTTGTAACCCAAAAATTGTCACAAACAAACACTATTAGTTAGTCTTATTATATTTGTGTTTTATACGAACACAGATCCTGCATGGCATGTAAAACATATTTGCATACTCTGCTGCCCTTTAAGATGCATTGGACCAATAAACAAGGCTAATTTTGCATATTTGCGATGCAAACCAAGCATAGTGATTCTATATGACAGGAGAGAGGCTTTATGTAATAGGATAAATTATGTAAGATTGTTAATATGGACCGTGAGGCCTTTGGCACTGGCGGCTCCCGCACAGACTCTCTAAGCACAATGAAACATGGCAGGAATTGTGGGATTGCCCTAGTAAATATATGTGTGTGGCATACATCAGGCTGGGGGTTGGGAGCTTGGATTCATCTTTATCCTGCAGCTATCACATGGTTTGCTTTGCTGATGTCTGTTTTTTGCATACTGTACAGTTGTTTTGATATGGGAATTAATGTGGTGTATTGATGTGGGAATTAATAGCTTTTCGCTATTAAATGATCTCATTTTATACCATTGTTTAGGAAAAAGAGTATGTTGGCTTCGCCACCCTCCCGAATCAGGTTCACAGGAAGTCGGTCAAAAAAGGCTTTGATTTCACACTCATGGTGGCAGGTGAGTGTCTTGTCACCAGTTTTGTGTTTTTAAAACTATTAAATATAATATATATTAAAGTGACTGTCCAGCCGAAAATGGATATTTAGGGGCCAAACACCAAAACCATTGGCGTTACTGTTATTATTATTATTACGATTCTTCTTCCTCTTACGCAGCAAGTATATGGGAGCCCATATAACCGTCCCGGGCAAGTTGTATAATTTTGCACACTGACAGAGGACAGTGACAACATTAACCGTAGCAAGTTTGGAGTCTCTAGCTCAAACTCTCTAGCGCCACCACTAGTCCAAAGTTTTCGCTAATAACTTTTGAACCGTAAGCCACAAAAGCATTATGCTAAGTCCAATAGACACCAAAATGTAAAAATCGTAAGGTTTCGTTTTTTCAGTGTTTTCAATTGTTCGTAAAACCTACTTTTTCGAACTCGTCATAGGCCGTTGTACTGATTCTCACAGAAATAGATCCAGATCATCTTCAGACCATGCTGGCAAAAAGTAATGGATTTCAAGTCGATTCGTCCAGCTGTTCTCGAATAACACGTGAATGAATTCTACGAAAAGTGCGCAAAAGTCAATGTGAGGCTATATCTCTGTAACGGTTTGTTGTATTGACCCGAAGCGTGGTGTGTGTTATAAAGAGCATGATGTGAGGCTACCTGCAGTGTTTCGGTGCAGTGCCCCCTAGTGGTCAGGAGGTATGGAAAATGGCTATGGAAAAACTGTCTCTTTAGATTTGGTGCATCATGCCGAGTCCAACCATATCCAATTTTCCCATGTCAGTCATTTTGAGCGTCAGCTATTTTGAATTTAGTTCTAAAATGCTGTATGGATTACTGTATCATTTCGACATTCATTACAGAAATGTTCGGCACTGAATGTACATAAAAGTTTTGCAACCTTGTGGTCAAAAGTTATAACGAAATTTAGAAAAATGCAAACTTTTGCGTACATTAAACTATTGTAATACAACTAAATTTTATAAATTCCTTGGATCAATTCTTTGTCTGAACTTCCTGTCTGCCATTTTAATTCATGTTGAAAGCCTACTTTTTCGAACTCCTCCTAGACCGTTTGTCCGATTTGCACCAAATTTGACCACACCATTTTGGTTACAGCGTCACCTATTGGTCAAAATTAATAAATCGTTCATTAACCATAAATTATGAAATTTTCAAAAATGCTAATAACTTTTTGCATAAGCTTATTGTAATGAAACAGGATTTGCTGGATTCCCTTGATCATGCAGAGAACATCAATACCTATTTTGCCATAACTGGCTGAACTTCCTGTCCGCCATTTTGATTCATGTTGAAAGCCTACTTTTTCGAACATCTCCTAGACTGTTAGAGCAATTTGCTCCAAATTTGATTCTTATCATCTTCAGACCGCGCTGGCAAAATGTTTTGTGTCAAATTTTAGGCATAGTGCCAAATGACTATGGGGCTTTATTTTAGTAAATAAATTAAATATTTTCACATAAATTTAAATTTAAACCCAAAAACTTTAATGAAAATTACAAATATTTACTTAAACTTAAGCAATTCTAAATTAAAGCGAAATTGAAACATAAAAACATCACAAAATTCCTAAAACATAAACTAAAAACTCAAAATCAAAAAATAAATAAATAAATAAATAATGTAACAGAACATAAAATACTAACCGTGTAAGTAACAGTGAAATTTTAGTATAATTATTATTAACATTTTTTCATACATTTTTAATTTTCATTTAAAATTTTACTAATTTTCTTTTCTTGCGTGTTTTTGTCAAATTTAATTATAAATTGAATTAGTTATTTCAGTTTTATTTTTAATGGAGTACATCAAGTTAAACTTAACTAAAAAGAAATGTTGAGAAATGTCCTTTTTATATTAAATTTTTATAAAAAAAATTAAATATTTGTTTTAATATTAGCTTCAGTTTTTGTTTAATAACCCTGGGAAATAAAATTACTTTTAGCCAAATTTAATGATTCATATAAAAGAGGACAGATAAAGATGGGGGGATTCAAACTTTCCTCGACCACATGAGCCAAAAACTGCATTTCTGAATGTTTACACTCATTGTCTTTTAGGGGAGTCTGGTCTTGGAAAGTCCACCCTGATCAACAGCTTGTTCCTCACAGATCTGTACAAGGACAGAAAACTACTCAACGCTGAAGGTATGTTTCTGCTCCCATAATCATAGACTTACTGCTATTTACATTACGCCATCCTTCCTCGAAAATGTATGTCATGTGTAGAGCGCATCAGTCAGACCGTGGAGATCATCAAACACACGGTCGACATCGAGGAGAAAGGCGTTAAACTGAAGCTGACCATCGTAGACACACCAGGCTTTGGAGACGCTGTCAATAATACAGAAAGGTGAGTACGGAAAGTTTAACTCAGATTTGTTCATTACTGGTAGTTTTCTGCTAAAAAAGAATGTTTTGTCTCAATTCTCAGCTGGAAGACTATTACTGACTATATTGACCAGCAGTTCGAACAGTATTTTCGCGATGAAAGCGGCTTGAACAGGAAGAACATTCAGGATAACCGTGTCCACTGCTGCTTGTACTTCATCCCTCCGTTTGGACATGGGTAATCCATCCTGACTCTCTGATAATATACTGTACATATCTGAATAAAATACGTTCAGATAACGACAATCCTGTAGCTTAAACAGTAGAGTATGGCCCTAAGGGTTATGGGTTTGACTCACAGGGAATGCATGAACCAAAAATAATATATTAAATGCACTGTAAGTTGCTTGAATAAAGAACTCAGTTATGAGTAAACAAATAATCTTCTATGAAAATTAGACTCTAACTATCTCTTTTTGAATTGAATAAATAAGTCCTCTCACTGTGTGTCCTCCCCTCAGGCTGCGGCCCGTGGACGTGGAGTTTATGAAAGCACTGCAGGACAAGGTGAACGTGGTTCCTCTCATTTCCAAGGCTGACTGTCTGACGCCAGCAGAGATGAGGAAGATGAAGGACAGGGTACAGAGGATCAGGCACACGCTCTGTTTGCATTCACCTCGCTCCATGTGTCAGGGCTTCTGACGTAACCACTGTTTTTCATCCTTCTAATCAAGGTGAGGGAAGAGATCGAGAAGTTCGGAATCAAAGTCTACCAGTTCCCAGACTGTGATTCTGACGAGGATGAGGAGTTCAAGCAGCAGGACCGAGAGCTAAAGGTCAGTATTATGACTCATAAATGGCTGCAGAAGTGTTTAACGATTTGAGACGTGAACACTCATGTTCACTCTTCCATTGAAGGTTGATGTCTGGTTCATAGAGTCCATACCAGAATAAAACCATTAGCAGTTTAATGAAGAATCAAAGTTACTCATCCAAAACCAAATACACCACCTCCATTAAGGGGTTTAAAGTTTGACTGCTGGTAGATACTATAACTACTCCTCTGGCATGCTTTGGTAACAATAATAATAATAATAAGAAAAGCTCTAAATAAAAATGTAATAAAAATGATAAAATGAAAACAAGTGTATATATATATATATATATATTTATATAAAACATTGACTAACTAATGTACGCTTTCCAACAAATAAGTAAATAAATAAACAATAAAATAATTAATTTAATAAATAAACTTGAAATTTGAACTTTCTAAACAGAAAATCGAACTCTATATTATGCGTTTCAGGAGAGCACTCCGTTTGCTGTGATTGGGAGCAACACAATAGTTGAGGTCAAAGGTCAGCGGGTGAGAGGCAGGCTTTACCCATGGGGCATTGTGGAAGGTCAGTATGGATCTGTGCTCTGTATTGACAAGAACAAATTCATAGCAATAAGAATGTGAATATTTCTTTCATCACAGTGGAGAATCAGTCCCATTGTGATTTCGTCAAGCTGAGGAACATGTTGATTCGCTCACACATGCACGACCTGAAAGACATCACGTGTGACGGGCACTATGAAAACTACAGGGCGCAGTGCATACAGCAGATGACAAGGTGGGTCACAATACAGATATCCTACTAAATATAAGAAAAAATGAAGTTTGCCATTGACTTTATCGTTTATGAGATGATCTGTTTCCACCAGCAAACTGACCCAGGATAATCGTGTGGAGAGCCCCATCCCAATACTCCCACTGTCCACCCCGGACGTAGAGACAGAAAAGCTGATAAAGATGAAGGATGAAGAGGTCAGCCAGCTGTCCTGCTTTATCTAGTCATTGCAGTTCTTAGCTCTTACTTTATAAATCTGGCATTGAGCACAAAACTACTGTTTTTGAGACATTTGCAATCAGGGCCTAAAACATTTTACTGCACCTGAAAATCAAACGTGACCTGAGAAAATTTGCTCGCCATAAATATATATATCGAAATCAATCGCATATAAATATTTGACCTTAGAACAGTGAGAAGTAAGTTTTTTCATATGGATTTTTAGTATACCATTGAATAATGACTGAATACATAAGCTTAAGC
>JAUMHQ010000002.1:2333310-2361309 GCA_032361165.1 Enteromius paludinosus | reverse complement strand
GCACAGGTGGAACGGGTAACTAATCAACTAAACAAGGACAGGAACATGACCAAATAAGGAAAATCAGGAAGACTAGAAAACGAAAGCAAAACAGAACCGTGAAACACCAAACAAACTACACAGATCATAACATCAAATGCATATTTTTGTATGCATTCTATTATTATACAACTTTCAAAACTCTTAGACCCAGTTCTATATGTATGCAACTCCTTGTAAAACTGATAATGTTTGAATAGACCGCTTGGACAATTAAGAACTGTATTGAATGCGTTCAGGCCAGGTTGCAGAGGAACAAAGGCTGATAATGGTCCAGACAGTAAAGTGCTCTGCAATTACCCTAGCAGGACGTAATTGACTGGGACAAGAACAGACAACATCTGATCATCAGTGAGCGACAAAAGAGCAGGTACCATCTCTGATCGTCCGAGAGACAAAGGCAAATTAGTTCGGGATTTTTAGAAAGGCCTCTTTTGACGATGAGTAAGAATATGAGATGAATTAGCCACAACACACAGGACGTTCAACTGGAACGACAGAAGATATATCACCGCCTTTTATGTTTGTGGCCGGTAAGAATTTTGATTTTGAAACATGTCTCTTTTGCTCACCAAGGCTGCATTTATTTGATCTAAAATACAGTAAAAACTGTTACAATGTGAAATATTTTTAGAATTCAAGAGGACTGCACTTTATTTGACTGTGTTTAAAAATTGAATTTATTCCTGTGATTCAAAGCTGATTTTTCAGCATCGCAACTCCAATCGTCAGAGTCATGTGATCCTTCAGAAATCTGTTGAAGAAGCATTTCTTATTATCGTCTTATGCTACACACAGAAACTCTTCGATTTAAAAGCCATTCTCATAGATCACAATTGACTGTGTTGTTCAAATCCACTTACCGTATTGCACCTGGATGCGAGTGAGCTAATTGAGCTGAGACAAGGAATATAATAGGAACTGCATTAAAGTCTTAAACCAGGATTTGAACTTCCCCTCCATTTCCATTCCAGAAAGCCTATTGTCCATTACCAAGGATCCAGGACCCTACAGGTGACAAGTTGTGTTAACTTGATTTAGGTAGACAGCACTCCTATCTCCAGATTGTGCTGTAATCGTCCTTTCCTGGTATGCAATGTCTTTACAGCTTGATAATCCAACTAAGACCAGTAAGACTATAATACTGTTCATGACAGGAAGGCCTTCATCGGGGCCACACATATTTACATTCCCACCTGACCTGACCTTTCAATTTCTTTTTTCTTTTTTAATCCACATCACATTTGCAGGCATAAACAGTTGCTTTCTTAGCACTGTTTTCCTCCATGTTTGCATTCCCACACTAGCAGCTTGGACAGAGTTTTTCCTTTAACAGCTGTACCCTTGATCCGAGCACGTATCCTATGATACTAACGTCCAACAAAGACCCTCCTCGTGGCCATCAGGAATCCCCTTGTGGCCGAGTCTGCGCTTTATTCTGAGCTCCGGTTCTCCTCACGAGTCCCCAGGCACCGCCGGGGTCACGGCTAACCCAGGCACGGTGTCAGCAATTCATCTGAGATGCCACGAGTTCATGATACACCTCAGCTCAAGAGGGGATCCGCACATGATGAGAGAAGTGTGGGGTCACAGAGTTCACGATAACTAGAGACTCTGGCTGTCAGACTCCACACAGAAAACGAGGAGGAACACACGCTGTTTTCTAGCTGTATAACCGGGGAGATGCCATGCAATTCCGTTGTTTTTATAGAAAGCTTGACTGCCTGAAAGAAGATTGTCTCCAAAAAGAGGTTTTGTCTCACTTCTGAAGACAATTTTCTTCCCAGGTTACGTTAAGTAAATCCTGAAGACATAACAATAAAATAAAAACTTGAAATAGCCAGTTATGAAATAGAAACTCTAACAACTTGATTTAAAATACCGCGATTT
The DNA here is from genome assembly GCA_032361165.1 of Enteromius paludinosus. NCBI lineage: Eukaryota > Metazoa > Chordata > Actinopteri > Cypriniformes > Cyprinidae > Enteromius > Enteromius paludinosus. The sequence goes on along the minus strand of JAUMHQ010000002.1, from coordinate 2,359,380 downwards.
TGTAGCACGATTTAGAGCAAGGACATTGTGAAATTCCAAATATCTGTGCTACTTTCGTGTAATTATTAATTGCAAAGTAATAAAAAAAACGAGTGCCTTTAAATTATTTCGTTTCGCGCATGCGTATTTTTAGAGGTTCGATAAAATCATTAGAATTTGTATGCATGTCAGAATACAAAAAAATTATTATTTTTTTATGTTGAAATTATAAATGAAGTCTATAACAAGTGATGACAATTTTTTTTGGTTGGAAAATAATTTTTACAACAACGTAGCTGAACGTGCTTTTGTTTTCAAAAACGCTATGACTTCAATGTCTGCCTTTTCAGGGCTGGACATTTTAATTAGAAAAAAAAAAGGTTGATGAGTAAAACGAGTTGATCAGAAAAACGAAGCCTGTATCCAACCAAATGTATCCGTATATGCGTAAAACATAATTTATTTATATAGCATAAATAAAAACTAATTCTTTGGAATATGAATGATGAACAAGCAGTTTGAGATATGGCAGCACAGATTGAAATCCAGCACATGAGAAAGGACACAAACTTTAAAGTCCAATTATAATGAATCGGGTATGTTTGAAGGCAGATCTGACTGATCAGATAAGATCACAACGCTTTCCTGACACCTCTGTACAAAACACATCTCACCTGTCCGGGTTATCATCGCTCTGGGAATTAAGCACTGTTTTGTCTGTCTCTATCTATCAGATAAAATTACAATATTTCTGGTAAACATAAGCCTTTACAGCCCAAACGATCAGAAAAGTGTTTATTTTTAGGCGTATAAGATATGACACTGCGAATTGATGTTTCTTACTCGATTCAATTACAACGTTTCCACTAACATATTTATGTTTTGTAAATGTATAGGCTGTATTTTATGACTTTACTGTCTCCTTACATCGTCTAAAAATGGCATATATGCATATGAAGAACATCAATAAAAATCACAAATTGAGTTCTTCTTAATAACTTAGTTTTTATCCAAGCTTAAAATGAATTAATGACACAGCTTAAACTTCATATTGTGTTGCTCCGCGTGTGAATCAAATGACTGCTTTATATCTAAAGCTAAATGGTAAATCTTAAACGATCTCCTGCTTTATTGTTTCAGTCTCTACAAGTTTTCTACAAAAGATCTGTAAATATTTCAAAACGGAAAGAAGCGTTTCAAGCATGACTAAGCCGCAAATGAACATCAGTTTGTCTCTCAAAGTTAAGGAAACTATCTTTATTAGCAAAAGTACAAACAAAAGCACATTTACGCACGAAATGATTAATGAAAATTGTTTAATTAAATGTTGCATCTCACATCAAATCCAACAATCCCCCTCGCCCACCCTGACAGCCCAAAAAAACAAAATCAGGTTGGAAGTGTAATATTTGATACCGAGAAAAAAATATTGGAACACACACCAGTAATATTTATTGTCGAGCCTTAGAAATGTATAACCTTAAGTGCTGTGGTTGATTGTTGCGATACATGAAGTTGATTAGCAGGAAAATAAATACAGCAAAATAAATAATTGTTAAATCCATTGTCTCCGCTTTTTTTTTTTTGATAAACCACAAACGTGATATTTTTTTTTATGGGTTACACCAATTCTGTTATTTTGGATCAATGCATATCCCTTCGTTCAAAACAAGAAAAAAAAAACGTTTTGCATTTAAAATGGACAATTACACGGTTGAATAAGTGAATCAAACGTTATTTTATAAAGTCTTTTTTATGGCACATGTCATGGTTGACTGTTAAAAGTAGAGATCAGGAGAGTAAAGATATCTTCACATTTTCACGAATATCATTGCTATATAAACCGACACTGAGAGAGAGTCTCTGCATCATAAATGCTCACCAAATGCCCCCCTCTTGATCTTCCTCCTCTCATTGAATGGACATGTAGGGCCAGTTGAAACTGCTCCCAGATAGCAGCATATCCCTGATGAGCGTCTCAATGGGCGTTTTACCCACCAGTCGAACGAAGAAAAGCTGTTCTATGACGGAGGAGGAGACCATCCGGAGCGCGGGGAGTCTCAGCAGCAGCTTGCCGAAGCGCGTGGGCTGGTTCGGGTACTGACTCCTCACATACTCCTCCAGAGCACACTGAGATTTCTCCTGGAGACCTTCAATGTGCGGTACGTCTGAAAGGCCGCATGCATCTGCACACAAATGAATATAGCCATTAAACACGCATCATTCAGCAGAATAACATCTCTGTGACACGTTTACATAGGCTAAAGCGTAAACATGGTTCAGCCTATAATATAAAGCCTTAGCATGCATTTATTTCCGTAGGTAAACACAGAATGAATTCATTTGAAAATCTAATTGCCTCAATCAAAGAAGTGTGACATTAAGTCGGTAGACAAATATTTTCCATGTTAAACGAACACACCTTCATTTCCTAACGTTTCTCGTTATTCACAATAAAACGAGTTAAACTCTAAATGCTGTATTTTTTGTAAGATAGGCTATATTATTAAATAAAAGTTTAATAGATGCTTCTTAGAGAGTAAGCAAGGCTAACACTCCAAAATAAAGTTGGGGCCACACTGTTATATACACACTCTCGACTTAGGACTCGGTATTTTTAACCAGCCTTTATTAAAACTCTTTTGGAAAATTTCATATCAACCTTTGACTTTTAAACTTGTGTCTTGAGACTAGGCTATTTTCTTGGTGCACTGGGCAGGCTTTGCGTGTCTTGCAGCGCAGTTGTAATTTGTAGTGTGTAAATTTATAATGACATTCAAATCAAAGTAGACTAAATTTGCTTGGTCGATGATAACTGAAACGAAAAGCACTCGTATTCCAGAGTCGGTGTACTGTTGCTATAGTAACGCCCAGGACTAAGCGAATTTCTGCTTGAAACTTGTTAGTGAACTTTAGTTAGGCTACTCAAACATTGTATGAACTTTGGTAGAACGTTGCTTTATTTAGCGCGCTCTGCTTAAAACCAAACATAGTTTGAACGTTTCTTAAACGTTGTGAAAGCGTTGCCTAAGTATTAAAAATATGTTTGAGGAGGCCTTTTGATCTTTCCTTTTTCAAGCCTTCTTTAAGGGTGGAGTTGTGTAACATGCGATTTTGCATCTAATATAGAGTAGAAAGGACTTTGCTAATTGTTTTAAATTATGAAAGCTCTTTATGTTCAATTCTAAAGCACTATAAATAGAAAAAAAAATTAGGCATACTTATAAAATTAATTTGTCATTTAAAACATTAATTTGAACATTTAAAATGATATTTTAGACCTAAAAGACTTGTCCAACAAGATCTAACTTTTATTACTGAGCAGCCTAATGTGAATTTATGTTCATATTCACGATTTTATATAGCGAACTAGCGTTATTTTTAAACAGCCACGCTATTTATCTGATTGTGCGCAGATGGTAGGCCTACTTTTGACAGACTGACGGTCTATTATTCGAACAAACAGGATTATGCTATAGACAAGCTCATTAAACTGTACTTGATCTTGATTCGTGCGTACCTGATGTGAACAGCACTATTGCTTTGGCACAGCTGTATTCGGCGGAGTCCACCTGCAGGGCCTTCAGCTTCTCCACCTGCTCCTGGAAGAATCGGATATGATCCATGAAGGCCACGACTCGGTCCGCGGACATCGGGGACGCGTGAAGCCCGGCGGCGGCGAGGAGAGGAGCCACGTGGAGAGGCATGGAGCTCTGCGCAGCGTTCAGAACGAAAAGTTCACTCCAGGTGAGTCTGAGGAGAGACACCTGATCCGTGATTTGGAGATCAGGAAAGAAAGGGATGTTCCTCGCCCATTCCACCGCACTGAAGAGCAAACGGGCCGCCAGCTCGCAGATGCTCTCAATGCCCATGATGTTACCCGACTGCATGCACTGGTTTCCGTATCTTGAGGCTGGATACGGCTCGGCCCGAAGCAGGAGGGATATGTATCCGGACAGGTAGCATTGGCTATTCAGCGGGTCTGCGTTGGTCAGCGCGTAATGGCTCGGGTTCGGCTGATTCGGCAGCATTCTTCCTCGCTGAACCGCTATCAAAACAGAATTAGACGGAGAAGAAATGTGCATAGAAACAACATATAATGTTATCGTGAATAATCAAATCTGCATGTAGGTTATATTATGTAGCTTACACTCAAAGGGAAAAAAAAGGTACAAAGTTGTCACTGGCGCTGTACTCTTTCTTTCGAAAGATATGCTTCTGATATTTACCATTTCGAGGCTGATATGTAGGCTACACTTTAGGTACAAACAGCGTATGCATCTTTTATGCATTAATATGTGTATTTTAGTGCTAAATAAGGTACAGACTGCCCCTTTGAAAGTGTACCGCGCCAGTGTATATGCCCTACAATCGTGGGAATAATCTAAAGTATCTAAAACACACTGTTCACTCAATTAGCCGAACTGCAAGTGCATTCAATCTTTAATTTTGAAAACAAGGCTCTAAGAAACTATACTATGTAATGCCATAAATATTTTATGCATTCTACACTAAGATATTAATATGAAGTCTGTTCTACTGAAACAATAACGTATTTTTCTCCTATCCAGTAAATAAGTAGTTAATATAGTTGCTTAAAAGTTGCTTTGTAAATAAGGTTTTTATTAATAATTTTTGTAATGTTTTTAAAGAGATGTTTATGTTCAGAAGCAAAATCCTTTAATCAAACTGCTTTTGGCCTTGAGCTACAAGTCATACAGTATTCAGGTTAGTGTAGGCTATATATAAAAGTTTATTAACGTTGTTTTATATAAATATATATTAATATTATTCGTTATTTCTAACTATTACATTTTTTAATGTGAGCTACATAAGAAGAATGCACTGCGCACTCACCTTCGCGTCTCATGCCCACTTTTAGGCATTTCTTGAGGCGGCAGTACTGGCACTGGTTCCTGTGGTGCTGGTCCACCGGGCAGCTTCTGTTGGCACGGCACGTGTACGATAAGTTCCGCCGAACGCTCCGCTTGAAGAAACTTTTGCATCCCTCACAGGTGAACTGTCCGTAGTGCTTCCCGCTGGATTTATCCCCGCAAACCACGCACTCAATGTGCTGCTGGTTCTGCGTCGAGTTCTGTCCTTTATCCTCCGTGGAAGGCAGTCCGGTGTTTGGAGAGTGCGCGGCTGCGCTCAGGCGGTGGTGATGGTGGTGGTCTCTCCCCGCTCCGCTCTGATCATCCAAAGATCCCGCCGGTGCCAGCTCCTCCTGCGGATCTTTCCACACGCTCACCACCATGGCCATGGCTGGACTGCGAACCTTTTACGCGTCTTCTCCTGTATTATTCAAGATGAAGAAGGCCGGTCGTGTTTTATCCATGCAGAAGAGCCAATTGATATGGGAAGCGCATCGATGAGACTGGAGATATGTGTCCAACAAGATCAGATTGGGCATAAAACAATCGTGCCGGAACTCCGTGCTGGTGGTGTCTTCGTGCGTAAAAGGGACAATCGGAAACCCCAAATGAATCAGATCCGAGGAGAGCAAGGACGCGGCGTAGCGCAGCCTTCTGTTGGCATGATTGACATGAGGATGAATGGAAGACTTCAAGTTTAACTAAAAACAGGAGTATCCGTGAGAACAGAGCTAAACGGACTAAACTTTGGCATGATGCTGATCCAAATGACCACACCTTCACTTGGTCTTATACGCGCTTCAGCGGTGGTCTATTGAATGGTCTGTGTTATGGATCCCATCAGGTATTAAAGCACAGAAGTGGGCGGCTCCTTTAAGCTCGGAAGCTCTGTTTGATTGGCCATTTAGCTCACATCCTTCCAAAGGCGGCTGGATGCAATTATGTGCTTCAAGTCACTTTTAGCAAACACTGAGACTTTTATGCGTTTGTGTTTTCTTTCTTTTTAGGATTTAACGTTTTAGCTACTCAAAATGTAGGATATGCTTTTTTTCCTCACCACTCACTGTATGTCTTGAATTCATTGTGTAATGTTTTATTACTTAATAATATATTGGCATTTTTTATTTTATTTTAATTTTTTTTTCAATGACTAGCTAATTTTGATATCTTGGACTATTTACCCCATGTATTCTGAAGGATGTTTACAAGGTTTTGTAAATTTATAATTGCCTGTAACATTTTATTACTAATAAATAACATGATAAAAGTTTATATTTGCTTCCTGACGGTTGTCCTTATTAGTAAATATTTACAGATCAAAATACAACAGGAACTTTGAAACTGACTTTATCCAATGTTTGAATTTCCATTCTGGAAATGTATGCAAATGAGTGCATATTTAATTAGATCATGACTAATTTGTACATTCAGACGAAACATTTGAGGAAACTTGTAAAACAAAGCAATGTTTTTAGTGTAAAATTGTTATCATATTCATCTGTAGTGTCTTGCCTTCAAATTTAAACAACCATGGTATTTACAGGAGCAGATATAGTCTAACGATATTATTAATAACAGTGATTGCACGTCCAGCAGCAACTATTCTTCTCATGCATAATTCAATGAGTTCAAGGGTCAACGTTTTGCTTTGAGTTGCTGGTGAACCTCAAGGCTCTGGATGGAGCAGAGTCACGTGATCGCTGGCATGTTTGTGAACAGGTTGTAGGAGCCGCAGGTTAAGAGGTCAAAGCGATACAATGAGCAAAAAAGACAAGGACAAAGCCCAGGGTCAGAGGTCAAAAGAAGGGCCACTACTCCAAAAACAATGTGCTAGAATGATATTTAAACATTATTATCTTAATTTGTCTACACACAACTGTCAGCTATCAAATGTATATTCACTGTCTCTCTCTATATAAATCTCTATATTTTATATCATAAGTAAATACATTTTTGCACTAGTATCATAAAGCAACTTACGTTCAATGAGTCCAGGTGCCTAAATCGCAGCAGTCGACACCAGCGCTGGCACTTTATGTAACAAAAGGGCCACAGAGGCTCAGGGGCAACGGGTGGTGTCAAAGGCCATCGCATTTCACATGCAGATGTGTGACCTTCGTGACCTCTGGAAGGACCGAGCTATTTGGAAGCCAAATGCATGCAGCTGGATCTCTGAGAGGCTGAACGTACTCCAGCACGTCTGCAGGTGTGAGAGCACACCTGGATGATATAAAGCAATCCAGGGCCTTGATCTGTATGCACATTTCCAGATGTAACTCATTTATTTCTGATAGCCTAGACTGCAAATTATTGACCGGTGTTGAATCAAACACTGTGTGTAACAGGTACTAAAATATCTTGTCTTCTTAAGCTCACTAAGCTTTTCGATTCAGGTATCCATGTGATAAGTATGTAAGAGTGTTGACTGTCTACATACGAGGCTCCTTGACTGCCATTGAAAGGAATGGAGTTTCCATAAAGGGTTAAGACCCATAGAAAATAGTTCTATGTAATAGGGGTTAAGCTCAACAAACCTGTATTGTGTAAAGCAGACCATGCAGGTGTTGGTTCAGGTGTGTTGCTTCTTTAAATATAGAGCGCAAAATGTCTACCAAAGATGAGCCTAACTGATGTTCATCACATGCAGATTGATGCCCCTTTTCATGAATAATTGGATATTAACAATGAATAAAAGGGCAACAATAAAAACAAAATCCTGGGTTAATTGCTTCACATGTCACATTGCTTATACTTAACTAGGGGTAAAAATGAATCCAGGGTATGCAAGGCTGTGATTCACACTGCACATTCCTAAACCCTGGGCTAACATTCTCATTTGCATATTTGCTGTGTCTGCATTGCTGATTGGATGAATGCAGCATAAGACATGTTTATTTAAAGGTATTCAAATATATATTCCAGTCTGTTTTATCAAGTTTTTCCAGAACAGATTTTATGTACTGTAAATGTAGGTGCAAAACAGTTTCCTCTTCCCCCAAATGAAAGGGCTTAACCCAAGGTTATCAATATTTTAAACCCCATTTTTAAACCTGAAAGGTACTTTCACATAGTTAGCTCTGCTTTTTACCCACCCTTTGAAAAAAAAACCCATATGCTGGTTAGGTATGTTTTGAAGGTGAGATGCTGGTTTGAGCTGGTTTAAGCCAGCCCTTAGCTGGTCTTGTACTGGTCCTACTTTGGTCCGACTAGCTTAAGACCAGCTCAAACCAGCATATGCTGTTTTTTCAAATTGAGCAGGGTTATAAAATGCTACGGGGAAAAAAACTGTCAAATGGTTAACAGTAAATTAATTTTCAAGCATTTTCAAATTTTGTTTGAATTTGATGTTTTTGCTTCAAAAGAACTGTTTCTTCTTATTTTTTCTTATCAGTTATGTTTATTAGGGTTGTGTGTCACATGTGATGTTGATAAATGAATGTTTATTGCATATTTCAGTGTAATGAGTCTCACCGTGATGGTGTTTAGTGTTTCTGTGAATGACACTGAGCTCCTTTTACATACATTCTATTGTAAAAGCTGCTTGTGATGGGCTTTGGTTCACCATGTGACTTTCTCATCATCACCCGCATTTGCAGCTTATTAGTGTGTTTCAAAGCCACAAAACAGATAGATTGGTATATTAACATTTTATCAGTTCATGAAATTACAGTTATTAACTGTAAATGTAACTTAAAATCATAAAACCTAAAACGTTGTTGCCGAATTTTATACAGTCACATTCCGGCAACCACAGCTGCCAGTTTTTTTGCTGTAAATTTTACAGATTTTGTTTTTTAAACCAATGCACACTTAAAGGACCTTAAAGGGAAACCTAGTGTTTTTTTTCACATTTTAACTCTGCTCATAATTTAGATAAGGGGTAATAATTAATCCTGGGTATTCATAAACTTATGATTCACACTGTACATTCCTAAATCCCATGCTGCGGTGCTTGAGAAATCTATTCATTTAGCATCCTAGCACTGCTCCCTTTCATATTGTACAAAGTGCTAGCCCTGCTCCAAAGCGGGGTTTTATAACCCCGGGTAAGAAGTGGGATCAAGCAGCTTATCAAGGTCTTCAATATTACCGGAAACATCGAAGCAGGTGTTGATTTGGAGCTGGTTGGAGCTAAACTCTGCAGAGCTGTGGCCCTCCAGGAATTGAGTTTGGGACCACTGGTTTAGGTATTGAAGCAAGATAACACTGCAGGTTTAGTGTTTTAAGTGTGAAAAGCCCAGTTAAGCGCAGTGTGAAAAGTTGATGTTGTCATTTCAAAAAGCAAATAAACATTTAGAAAGCGTATCATAAATCACCTTCAATGGTAGAAAATGTTACCAAATAATTTGTACTTTTTCCCCTTTGTTGACAAATTAGATGTACTACCTGTCAACAGAATATCGTATAAGTCTGACTCAGATGAGATTACACAGAACTGGTCTGTATCGTTTACCACTCTGTCAACAGCTTGGTCCTTCATGTTTACTGGGGGACAAATCTGTGTCAAAGGTCACAGGACCCTCTGTTGACCTGTGGAACAGATGGAAGCTTTTAGTTTCCCAGGCTGTCAGGGATCGCTCTCCAAGTGTGGGAAAGACTTGAGTCTTCACATTACATCATGGCTCTTAAACACACACACACACTATACCAGCCTAAGCCAAGAAGCTTTATGCTTTGGCGAGGCACTAAACCTACCGTTAAAAACAAGCAAATTAATTATGAACAAAAAGTATAAAATAAATTAGTAATGTAGATTAAAAATACATTGGTAAGGGTATAAGTGCTGTGTATTTGTAAAATAGTCTTTTGCCTACATTAGTGAATGTGTGTGGATGCTTCACATCAATAGAATTGAAATTTTAATGTTTAAATTATAATTAGATATACTTTCAATCATTTAAGAGTCGATGGTGTAATAACATTATGATGAAAGCTACCCGTAGCCATCAGGGATTTGTAAGGGCTTCAATTTGAATACTAAATTTGACCTTTGACCCTCGCAAAAGAATATATGCTTTACCTTTAACATCTGATTGATTTGTGCAGTAAAATAAGGGACAATTAAAATACTGTCTTTGTAAATGACATATAAATTGTCCATGTTACGCAAAAACTAACATTTAAATAGCTAAAATTTATCCTTACTTTTAGCATGTCTGTAACAGTTAAATTTGTGTTACTAATTTGAAATAATGTATCAAGTTCATGAGTTTGAATAGAGCTTTGCTGCCATCTGCTGTTGAGTACTTGACAAATAATATGCAAGTTTCACTTTCATAAAAATGTGCAATTTAGTTAATATTATATATATATATATAATTTTGGGGTAAATCTGAATATATATATATATATATATATATATATAGAGAGAGAGAGAGAGGTCATACAAAATACATGTTTTTAAAATTATTTATTAATGTCTTGAGTAATATATGCTATTTTACATAAAAGATGTTTACATTTATTCCACAAGATTTAAAAAAATGTTGAAATTATTAAAATAACCCACTTATTTTGAACAGGATAAAGATGTCCAATTTTTCTTATTTTGTTGAAATATCTTTTTTTCCCCAATTTAGTACTGCCCTTCAGAAGCAACAGAAGATACGTGCATGTTTCCTGGAAGACAAATTAAGTTTAATTTAGCTTGATATACAAATCATGCTGAAAAAAATAAGCAAAGGATGCTGGAAAACTGAAGAATCTGCAGGACACGGAGGATTTTCTGCTCAGTTTAACTGTTAGAATAAACAAGGGACTCATGAACAAACCCCATAAAAAGCAAGCAAACTCCATGGATCATCCAGGTAACCACACGCAGTATTAAAAATATAAAAAACATTTTTCTTGTCGACTAAATGCAAACATCTTTCATGTAACCAATCTTACTCAGGACAGAATTAAGCTGAAAAATACCTCAAATAAAAAATATATTTATATAATAAATAAAAAAGTAATGAAAATGCCAAACACGCATAGCAAAATGACTAAAACTTAAACTAAAAAATGAATAAATGCTGTAATATGCAAGTAATACAAAAATACACTCATTTAAAAGGTTCTTTGCAGCGATATCATAGAAGAACCATTCGGTCAAAGAAAGAAAATCCATATTTTCTTACTTTTTTACAACCTGAAGAACTATCTCTCACCATAGTCTGAAGCAAAAGTTTGTTTTCTGTCTGTATATGTTATATAGAAGTTTCATTATGCAATAGCCACCTTTATCAGGCAGGTGGCAGTGAAGAGCCACGGTTTAAACTATAACAGGCCCGTGCTTGAAATGATGAGATTTAACAAAACACCAAAAAAACAACAACACATGATATGGAAACCTCAATTAATAATGTAGCCATCTATATGGAAAAAAAAAAATGTTTTTACCTTAGCTCTTAAAGCTATCATCTAAAATGTTTTTATAAAGTCTAATGAGTGATCGAGTATATACAAATGTAATCAGCCTAAGCATAGCTTCACTTCTGTATTAGATATCAACAACGCATGAATGATTATACATTTGGATTCAAGCCGGTTTGCTTCTATTTACTTCCACTTTCTTTAGTTTCACTGTGATCACACTTCACATCATTTGTATTTCTTCCACACCACTGTGTAGTATCCTATCATACCGCAGGCATAGTATTAGCCTGTACGAGCTACTTTTAAACAATAAAACATACACTGGAGCATAGGAAGACGGAAGAAGGGAGCAGCAGCAGCCTTATCGATTGCGCATGCGCAGTCAGGTTGTTTTTCCACCAGACGGCGGTATTAAAGCAGAGCGAGAGCCAGAGCGCAGAGATACAGCTGCATCTTCACATGCAGTTACAGCAAAACTCAATGCATTACAGACAAACATAGCACCGAACCTGCCTGCAGCCTATCTGCACGGCACCACCCTTGGATGATTTCTTTCATAGAAGCATCTGATGATTCGCTCTTGTTATTTTACACATCTTACAGCTCAGTTTCCACCATGGTGCTCGGCAAGGTGAAAAACTTCTTCGTCAGCTACGACTGTCTCAATGACAGTAATGTCCCTGTCTTCGCCAGTGGGGACTTTGTCTCAGGTCGGGTGATCATTGAAGTTACCGGAGAGATCCGCGTGAAATCTTTGAACATTCACGCCAAGGGACTGGCGAAAGTTCGCTGGACTGAATCGCGTAATGCTGGATCCAACACTGCCTACACACAGAATTTCACTGAAGAAGTGGAGTATTTAAACCACAGAGACGTCCTTATTGGACATGATAGAGGTAAGGAGCATTTTAATTAAGCACTTTTTATGTACGACAGATGCTCCTTACATTGAGTTTTTTTGTTTCCTTGCATATATTACATTTTTTGGGTTTCCACTCTATGAACAGTTTAGTCCATTGGCATAGGTAGAAAGAAATGCAAGATTTCTTTATGAGCCCTAATGCAGATGATGCTTGGCTGAAACGTCTTCCTGGATAACAAAGCGTTAATTTCGGTAATACTGGAATTGGATATAGAAATGTTTTTAAACTAATGAAGTTGCTTGGTCAGAAAAGCTGATAAACAACATGCCCTTCTGTCCAAAACAGCCAGTTAATCTTTTAGTTTAAATCTTTTCTTTTAATATATCCCGTTAACGTCTTAAGTCGACATTCACTATATGATCAAATCGTGACACGCGGTTTTTAAAATTATAAGTTACAGTTTCTTTCATATACGGTTCTAGTAAGTTTGTAGCCTTTGTTAGAAGCGGTTTAAACCTGTTCAGAAACTGGTGGAGAGGGGGGTTGTGCGGACCGAGTCTCTGCTCGCTGATTGGGTGAGGTCAATCCTATCTCTTCGCCGATTGGTGGAAGTGCTCGTGTGCCCCCGATGATGTCATATCTTTGCCCAAGTGTCAAGACTGCGACGCAACTTATTCGCAACAATGCAGGACTGATTTGAAGTTCAGCAAAATGTGATATTTTCGTTCTTCATCTTATGCATCATTCTGCATTTGTTTAAAGCGTTTGTGCTTAATAAAGAAACTGTAACGGCAAGAAAAAAAAACGTATTCGCTTCCTATGCCACTGGTTTGGATACCAACTAGGTCACCATGCAATGTTACACGTGTTTATTTTCTGCAATATGTAATATTTTGAGGTATGCTGTCAAACTGAATTTATTGTACTTTGTAACAAATATTAAAACAAATATGAGTTTCTGTAATGAAGTCTTTTCTACTAATAAACTAAGTCAAAATGTATTTATTTTCGTCTTGCGTTTTTTTTTAAACGTGTCTTTTGATTTTCTCTTACACTTAAACCATGCTGCAGTACACATGTGGCTTCCTCATGGAGGCGTATTTAAGAGAAAAACAACCCGGCTCGGCCAATCAGGAGCCGCCTAGTAATATATGCATGAGGAAATCCGGCTGAGAGAGGCTGCTCGCGCCGGTTCAGTCCGGTCCTCTCTAGCTCTTGGCTGCCTTTAGTGACAGGCTCGTAGTTATATACAGCAGGCTGTGGAACTGCTGAGGTGGCAGTAAAAAGAAGGAAGACATTAAATGCATTAAAAATGAATAAAAACAATAGCTTCAACATGGTCATGACAGGTTATTTCTGTATTTATTTATGGCCATAGTTATTTACACAAGTCTGGGGAACTTCTGAGGTGGAAGTAAAAGAATGAACAAAAACTATGAAAATGTTTTATTTAAAATAAACACATTTTAATACCAAAGACCAAGTCATACAATATTCATTTTTGTTGTGGATATAAAACGCTGCATTTTTGCCTAGTTATTTTGTTTGTATATTCATATATTTAAGGTTTTAGTGATGTGATAAGGTTCACCCCTTTTTCTTCTAAAAAGCAATAAAAACACCCAATTTTGAACAGTTTGCTTTTCTATTCCCACTTCAAAAAGGTTTTGTAAAAAAAATTTATGCTGTTACTGTACTACTCCTATTTTCATTGAAGCACTGAGACATACTGGGTCGTCTCTGTCTTTGTCTTGTGTTTAGGATTCTTGAGGAGTATTACAGGTATGGTATATTGGTATATCGAGTTTTATTCTCCTTTGTTTTAGATGATGACAGCTGCGATGAGGGCTTCACCGTTCTTCACTCAGGGCGACACGAGTTTCCCTTCAGCCTCGAACTGCCCCAGACGTAAGTAACTCTCCTGCCTGATTATACACATATATAATGCATAGTCTGAAACGCTTACGTTATTTTTTTATGTCTCTTTCCAGGCCTTTGGCGACATCCTTTGAAGGCAAACATGGCAGCGTACGGTACTGGGTGAAGGTGGAGCTTCATAGGCCATGGCTTCTGCCCATGAAAACCAAGAAGGAGTTCACCGTCTTTGAGCACATTGACATCAACACTCCATTGTTACTGGTGAGAGAAAAGCATTTGAAGTTTGATCACCTTACAATGTAAAACTGAAGATTTGCTTGAGCTGACATTCATATATTGTCACTTTTTCACCTATAGTCTCCTCAGGCTGGCACAAAGGATAAAACCCTTTGCTGTTGGTTCTGCACCTCAGGGCCTGTATCACTAAGTGCCAAAATCGAGAGGAAGGGCTATACTCCAGGTGAGATGATAAACCTGCCTTTTGGTAAACGGTTAACTAATATGAAAGTGTTATCATTCAGAGTAAATGAATTTGGTTGCTTTTCTTTACAGGAGAGTCCATCCAGATTTACGCAGAGATTGAAAACTGCTCTTCCCGTGTGGTCGTGCCAAAGGCAGCCATCTACCAAACCCAGACCTTCTTTGCCAAAGGGAAGGTCAAGGAGATCAAACAACTCGTAGCTAACCTCCGTGGAGATGCTCTGCCACCTGGCAAGAGCGAGACTTGGGACGGCAAGATGCTGAAGATCCCTCCCATATCTCCTTCCATTCTGGACTGCAGCATCATCCATGTCGAATATTCACTCATGGTGAGTCTACGCTCCGTTTGATTCATGACAGAGCAAACTGCTTGTCAATGTCTGCCATGTAGCTGACCTCTTGCGACTCGACAGGTGTATGTGGACATCCCTCGAGCTGTCAACTTGACCCTGAATCTGCCCTTGGTGATTGGCACCATTCCCCTCCACTCCTTCGGCAGTCGCACCTCTTCGGTCAGCAGTCAGTGCAGCATGGCTATGAGCTGGTTGGGATTGCCTGAGAGACCTGAAGGTATGCCACAAATCCTAAACTTGTTACCTTATACTCTTAGCAGTTTCCATCCAGTTACCGGAGTAGATTACGGGTACTCAGTCTTGCTCCTTGGGGACCATCTTCTTTTAGAGTTTACTCCCCAGAGTCTGCAGTTAATCCAAAGGCAGATCTCCAGGAGTAGGACTGAGCCTGATTGCTTAAGATACTTCATGACTGTTCGACAGTAAACAATCAGTTTGGAAGTCTTTTTTGGTCTAATTGTTGGCTTTGTCCTCAACTCCTCTAGCTCCACCAAGCTACTCTGAAATCGTCACCGATGAGGAGCGACAGAACAACTTGGAGCTCCCAGCTGCGAGGGATGAGATTGAAGGACCACTTTACGCTTACATCCATGAGTTCCGCTTCCAGCCCCCACCTCTGTATTCTGAGGTACGTTGAGTTCACAGACCTTTCATAGCTTCTATCTTTCTAATGCATTTGAGTTCCTTTGTTTTCAAACCTTATTCTTCTCCCATGATAGGTTGATCCCCATCCCGAGCAGGTGTGCAGCTCCATGGACAGGAGACCAGATACCTGTCCATCCCGCTGAAGGAGTTGACCACACCTGACCAGTGCTGTCAGGGATCACTTAACTCTACAACCTCAACTGGGGTTTGTTCTTCCTTCATGAGGAGGCATGAGTAGCCATCTTGGTGCACAGATGGATATCCTCCAGGAAACACTCCCAATCCAAGTCGAGTCCAGCTCAGCGGCCACTAAAATCCGCTGAAGATCTTGAGTGATTTCCTTCCCCCTCCATCCTTGGTGAAAAGAGTGCATACAAGATTTGGTGGAGTAATACTGTACCCTTGACACCAAGATGGAATAAACGCAACGCCACTAAGTGTGAGAACTGTCCAAACATCTTCAGCCTCGCTTTGGATGTGATTCTTCACTTTTCTGAACGATCAGACTGAATCATCTTGATGATTTTATTGCTGATCATTTAAGAAACCAATAACTCCAACCACCCTGCATCCACTCGAAAAGACAATGACAGACTTGTCAATTGTTTGCCATTTCTTGACTTAAAAGAAGTGGCTTTACCACGTAGATGTGGGTATAACAAGACCTGCTGCGATGCATTGTGGATGGGATTCTGACATGCCACGTTGCCTTTCTGCTAGAAAATAACTGCGAGAGCATCAAACTGAACATGGCACTGATTCAAGTGGCGAAAGAAGAGACCATTGATGGCGAAAGAAGAGGACTCTCATCGAGATGCACGACATTCCTGAATTAGTCCTCCCGCTCACGCCACTACAAGATACGCAGAGAACTGCACTCCAGAGCTCGTTTAGAGCCTCGTACTATATGTACAACTAAGAGCTAACTAGACTCTTTCTTTCTTTTTATCCTACTCTTCTGACTATGGCCTGTTGGCGTAGGCCTTTTTTTTTGTTCAAAAACAGTTAGCACTTTTCCTCGATTTGCATTCAAAGTGTATACCGAAGCTTGGCTAATATGATGCACAAGTTTGACACATATTCTCTGACGTTTACATGTGATTTTAGCTATGTTTGTTTACATAAGTGTGCTGTTAACAGACAAACTAGAGTCACTAGCTACACGTTTGGACTAATGGAACAATATCTGTGGCCTTGGCACAAAAACATTGTTTTTATCACTGTTTATGGCTGAATTGTGCGCTGTGCTGACATTTACCTATATTAAAAAAAAGGGACTATGTACTTTTTGTGAACTGTATGCAGTTGATGTTTGTGCTTCGGGTCATGGTGAAAATTGTGGGTTTTTTTTTTTTTTCTTTTATCTGTCGTTTTATTTTAGATACTACGAGAACATTCTCAAACATGCACTTCCAGGGAATTAAAGAACCCTCATAAAGACTGAACATGTAATGCATACTGCATATAGGAAGCAATGTTACTCTTCAGTCAGGCTGGTCCAGAGCTAATTAAACTTGCTTCCATTGTTTTCCATTTCAGGGGTTGATGGGTGAAATGGGTATTAAGCTACTCCCAAGTCGAACGGTGCAATATCCGCTGTGTTTCTACATAGTTTTGTATTCAGGCTTGTTTCTAACTTTTGTACCATTTTGTAGTTGTCTATATATGTCACAGCAAAAAAAAAACCTGTATGTTTGTCTGTTTTTGCTCCAGTCTGTTTAAATAAATATGCCATTTTATACAAAAACCAAAGTTTCGTTTTTCTTTCAGTACTCGTTAGAATTCTGCTTGTTAGAAAATATTTCAAGAACAACAATTTAAACTAGGGAACATGACATATTTGGCAAACGTACAAAAATTCCTGGCAACAAATCACTTAGACAAAGTGGAAATGAGGTTGTATATCAATCAAGGCTTTTACATGTCAAAAGTACAAAAAGATCCAGAGATGGTGGTTACATCACATGCCTTGCCATGTCTAGAGCTATGACCCAGGTTTGTAAAGCATGATGGGATTAAATGTAAAACAACACCAAGTGCAAATAGACAGATGGGTGTTACATATCCTGAGGCGAGATCTTTAACCAGCTCTGTATGTTGACAGACTCCATCTTGCAACATTTACATTACGTTTGCATCTAAATTGTACGCAAAACAACCCCCAAAGTATAAAAATAAAATTTTATGATTCTACTTCATATTTGGCTTCCTAAGCTTCAGCTTCCCTTCAGAGGAAACGTCTTTTCCTTTCTGTTCTCTTGGCATTCCAGCAGACAGGCCATCTAAGGACCAGATGCTAACTGAACACAAGGAGTTCGTTGTCTGAGGCACACAGACCTCATGTGCGCTAGGAACGCTTCACATTTTCCACTCCTCTTCCCAGGCTCAAACGGAGCAGATGTTTGCTCCCAAGAGCTGTGAGTGAACCACTAACCTACTTTCCCTCCGCTGGTCAGGGATAAAACTGGATCTCTTCAGCTCATTAGAGCTCATTGCTGTAAATGGAGTGTAAAATGCTCAGGTTTACAACTGGAAACGTCAATTAAATTCAGACAAAAATCAACAGAGTAATCAGCATATTCACATTTAGTACACATTTACATATTTAAACGACTTAGGGGAGGTTTGCTTTCGAAAGTCAAGTAAAAACCTCAGTAACGCCTACAAAAGACTTAATTTCTTTCACTTTTGGTAACAACATGCCCTCAAAGCAGGGAAATTTTGCCACATTGAATAGACATCCAAACAAGAACAAGTAAATAAATACTTGCTTGAGCAGCATATTAGAATGACCCTGAAGGATCATGTGACACTGACAAGTTATAATGCTGAAAATTCAGTCTTGCATCACAGGAATAAATTAAATTCTAAAATATATTGAAATAGAAGCCAGTTGTTTAAAATT
This sequence comes from Enteromius paludinosus, assembly GCA_032361165.1. Taxonomy (NCBI): domain Eukaryota; kingdom Metazoa; phylum Chordata; class Actinopteri; order Cypriniformes; family Cyprinidae; genus Enteromius; species Enteromius paludinosus. Next base: position 2,341,043 of record JAUMHQ010000002.1, on the reverse strand, counting down.
CTATTACACAATATTCCTTTTTTCACTGATATTTTGATCAAATAAATGCAGCCTTTGTGACCATTAAAAAAAAACAAAACGTAATTATTTAAAACTTTTTTAATGGTAGTGAAACCCATGTTACAACTTCACAGTGTGACAACTAGCCCCGGTCTCCACTTTAATAGGCCCAAAAACATGCCCCTTCTTCTTTCCGATACACAAGTAGAGGATCAAGTAGAACTGGGTGATAAGTGTGTCTTAACGGAAAGTGATGACTATATAAAATCTTCGCCCCGGGCTCTTCTTGTGTCTCAAGACATGTTTGGTAGGTACTTTAACTGATGAGCTAGACAAGGCCTGTGACAGGCTGTGTGTGTGGCAGGTGTTCCAGCACTGCAGGATTAACCTGAAGAAAACCATCAGCCTGTGTCATCTGCGCTCTGTGTGCAAGGTTTAACCCGCCGTACACGCTTCAGCACATATAAAAGAGAACATATGCCAAAGTCTAGACGTCCGTTTTGAACGATCTGCGAAGGAGCTGAAACACAAAGCAAGGAATTTGAGCTTAAAATATCTATAAAGAAGCCCTAAAACAAATATAGTTCAGTTCACAACAGGTGCAAACACAAAGATGCTTCTCTCCCCTTTTACATAATGTCATGGATCTAAATATGGGAATGGGGAACAATTTCATAACTGTAACATTAGGCCAGAAGCGGCGGGACATGTTTCTAAGAAGGGACATGCTCCACGAGTCAGGGATTGTCCGTCGGTGGCTCTGCTGCCAGAGGGGTCAGTCCTGACACACAACACCCCGACTTTCAGCTGAGTCAGTGTATCCAGTGGTCAGCAATGCAGGCCCCGCCCCCTTTTACGGTCACTTTGCAATGCCATTGGTGGAGGAGTGCCAGATCAAGTCTCTGAAAGGATTGTAATATCTAATATGATTGTACTAGTAAATCTATTAGTACATAAAAAAAATGAGTACATTACATAATTATGTTTATAATAAATATAGCTAATAAAATATAGCATTACTTTGTTGCAAACACATTAAAAATCTTTATCATATTATATTTAGTGCTTTCAAATGATTAGTCCTGATTCATCACATCCAAAATAAATTCATAGCTTATTTTACATTTTTTAAATATACACACACATACAGTATAGATTTTGAAAATATGTATGCAGTTATATATTTACATGCTTATGTTTTACATAAATATATTTAATATATAAACATAACATATTTTTCTTAGATATATACATGCATGTATAATAAAGATGCACAGTACACACATACACTTATTTTGGATGTGATTAATCATTTGACAGCACTAATTATATTATAGTATCATTACAAGCCTATACAAGCAAAGTACCAGCATAAATTTCCAGCATCCCTCCACATCCCCATCTCCTCCTCTATTTCTTTTTTTCTCCCATTAGGTAATACCACAGTGGGGGGTTGAACTTAGCAGTCAAGCTGAGTCTCGGGTTCGAGTCTCCATTAAGGACAGCAAGCCATGTTTGTTTACCATTAATCATCAGGACTGGATGGGAAAGCACACTCGTGAAATTATATTACGTGGGGGAAAAAAACCCCAAAGCATTACTTTTGCTTCAGGATCAGCATTCTGAATTATGACTAAATCTGATTCACTGGTTGCATTTTATTATAGCATTATTTTCTTCTCTCTTTTGCAATATTAGCATTTAAAATTTTTAGATTTTCTGTTAAATTTACCTTTAATAAAAGTCTCTTGTTATCAAGCTGCATTAAAGCTTTACTCTCACATCCGAGTGTTCAAAATGATTAAGCATTAAGCAGCAAAACAATAATTCTTTGTTTTTAGGCAACTTTGACCTCGAGCACACCATGCAAATGAGTCATGCTTGTATTTAATGCAGTGACGCTGTGTGCAAGTCTCATTCGCTCGCTTGCAGTTGTTGATACAAGGGCAGCCACTGTGCCAGTGATAAACAAGAACTGGTTTAGACTGGCCTACGACGGAGGCGGCCTGATCGGCAATCTAATAGCTCTGCGTGCGTGCTTACTTCTTAGCATACATACTTGGGAGTGTTGAAATATTTTATCAGGGCACATTCAGCCCCGGGCTGTGAAGTGGAGTTCACAGGGAGTGCGTCCTATCTGTGTCCGCAGCTCTCTCACCTTAAAGCCCCGGCCAGTTCAATCCGGCTGCCATTATCTTTCACAGGAGCTTATTTTATCATGACCCATCCATGCAGACAACTAAACTCTATCTATCTAAATACACAAAATATCTCTGTCTTAACTTTCCTGGTTTGTTAACCTATGTTAACCTATTTCTAATGTATCGCTATTGTGTGAATAATATGTAATCCTGTAATAAAAAAAAGTTAAAAAGTAAAAAGTATTGAATTTTTGGAGTCTGGTTACATAATCCACCTTAAATGTAATCAAATACCCAGCTCTGGCTGTGTTGTTAACCAAATATGATCTATATGCTTTAATAACACTCATTTTAGACACCTGATTGCTTGGTTATGTAATGCAGATAAATTGTGTATTGTGCTCAGCAATTAAAGGTGCGCCAACATGAACACGATACAGTTATGATTTATGATGTAAAATATCACGTAACCCAGCACCCTGTCAATACATCACACGCATGTCCTACAGAACATCACCTCAACCTGAGGAGTCCAGAAGTTATAAAAAACGACAGATGAAACCTCGTATCATTAGTGTCCCACTGACACTGTATGGTGGATGGGTGGGATATCAGATGTCCACCGAGGCTCACCATTACCATTAGCCTAAACATACAGCAGACATATGTCAAAAAGCTGCCGGCTTCAGATCCATTTCAGAATTTGCATCAGTCACTGCAGAGAGTTGATGACAGCTTGTGGTTTGGCTGTAGAACAGATGAATGCTTCCAAACCATGCTTCTCAAACGCCTTCTAGCATGCCTCTTAATATGTAAGAGATGAGCTTGCGTTAAACAACTGATTTAACTAAACATTTAATGTCATTTTACACTAACATGTTGTTAATTGTAAAGTTTTTAAACAAATTAATGTATAATTTACAGTCAGAAACTGTGAAATTATATTCTAAGGATTCCCTGCCTCCACATTTAAAAGTATTTTGCCTATATAATCATGTTTTTTATTAGTTTTTGTTATCAGTTATGTACATCTGGGCTTTATGTAACATCTGTTGTTTAATGAATGTTTATTGCATTATCTAAGTGTCATGTGTGTTATTGTGATGGTGTTTTGTGTTTGCATGAATTCTATATACTATACTCCTGTTTGTGGTAAAACTACTTCTGATGAGCTTTGATTCTTCGTGTGGCTTTCTCTTTTAACACCATTATTATGTTGGTTGTCAGTATAAAGGTACAAAACAGATTTTAATAGCAGTGTGCATTGTTAAATTTACTGGTTTACATTCAAATTTTCTTGTTTGTAAATTACAGTTTTATACTGTAAAATGTACAGTTTTCAGCCATAACCCTGATAGCACACATACATCTGGGAGACATCTATTTGACGTCTCTGCAAGACGTATTCTTTAGGTTGTTTGCTCATCTGCAATACGTCTATAGGACGTCTTCTTGTAGATGTCAAATAGACGTCTATTAAATGTCTTGAAGATGTTCATGATTCAGAATGTATGTAAAACTGATATCTGAAAGACGTCATCCAGACGTTTGTAGACAGCAGATGCATTCCAGATCAAGAGATCTTGCAGATCTACGTGTGCTAGGGAAGTGTGTTTACAATTTTTCCGTTCCTTTTACTAAATTATTCTGGCAAACACAGCTGACAAACTTTTCGTTTTTGTAAAAACTACAGAATTTGTTGTACAGTTAATTCTAACAGATAAACAACAAAACAGATAAGCGTAGGTGTTTTTTTTTTTGCACACAAGGTGAAGGGGAAGTGAATTGCGCACGGCGGAAAGGAAAGGAAACCTCAGGTCCACGAGAAAAGAGCCCACAAAGGTGTGTTGGAAGCTTGAATGCTGAAATTCGCTATAGCACCAGCATGTGACATGTTCCACCTCAGTATGACCCGTCTGAAACATGACAAACACGTCACTGCAGGATCTGCCAGACAGGATAGTCGCTGAGTCTGTATTTGTTATGGTTAAGAGCTGGCATGTCAGGTTTGAGTAGTAAAGATGCACTTGGGATATACGAAATGAAGGTTGAACTCAAACTAGCACATTCAGAAGAAATGATCATCATTGCATGTACCAAACTCTGTACTGTAGGCCTATCAAGTTGGCTGAACTGAATAACAAAAGTTATAGTTTGTATTATATCAGATGTTAACATTTAAAAGCTATTAGAATAAACCAAAGTAAAGTCCCTAGTGTATTAGGAAATACAGATCTAGGAAATGAGGATTTGATTACAATTAGTTACGAAGGAATTTGCAATTACAGATTAACATGTATTAAAGATCTTTCATTAGTTCTTGGGAACTACGTGACTGAACCTAGCTCAGAAGCAGGTCAAAAATAGAAATGTGTAGTTTCTTTGTCTCAGCAGGCTGTAAATAGCGTTTGAAAGTTTGGGCTCAGTTAATTTTTTTTTTTGAGGAGATTATTATTTGTTTTTCAGGTTTGAGTAGAAGGTCTGCCTAGCATGCTGTTTTTAATAGGTGCTATAGTGAGTTTCTGCATTGTCTTATCATCCCAGCTAACACATTTATGTTCTGAGAACGTTTTCCTAACGTTCTGTCTTGGTTGTGGGAATGTTATTTGGAATGTTCCAAAAACATAGAAATGTCCAGTTTTATAAAATGTTATTATGTGGTTAGGATAACTTCCTGCAATGTTCTGGCAACCTACATTTCACTTATAACGTTCTTTGAACGTTTATTTACAACATTGCAAGAACGTCACAATGTCCAGTTTGCCTAACATTGCTGGAACGTTATTTTATGGAGGTTTTTTTTTCAACTACATTTCATTAAAAATACAACATCCTTAACACATTTATTTTGGAACATTCATTATGTATAAATAACGTCCCCAAAACGTTCTAAGAACATTTTCTAACAACATTATGAACAAGTACAAATAACATCCTAAAGACGCTCCAAGAACGATGCTCTAAGAACGTTTTCTATCAACATTATAGGAACAATCATCGAATGCAAGTAACGTCCTAAAGATATTCTAAGAACATTTTCTATCAACATTACAAGAACGTTAACAATGTTGTAAAAATGTTCTAAAAACGGTATTTTAATAATGTTTTGTACTAACATTTACACAACTTTTAAAGAACGTTAGTGAATGTTCTGGGAACGTTCCCTGTTAGCTGGGATAACTGCTGCTGATTTTCTCTAAAATAGGTTAACAGACTCTAAAATAGCTAAGAAAGCAACTGTATGTGGTTTTGTGAATTTTTGGCAACTTTAGAGCCCCCTACAGATGAGTGGAAAAATTGTCGCAATTAATGGACCTGCACGTGCATTTGTTGCTGCCGTAAAGAAATCCGCCCTTTTCGCGACCACCACACTGATATTTGACATTTAAAGGTACAGTTGCTTTAAGCAGCACAACTGCTTTCGAAATATTGATAATAATAAGATCTCTTAAGCTCAAATCAGCATATTAGAATGATTTCTGTAGGATTATGTGACACTAATGATGCAGACGATTCAGCTTTGCCACCACGATAATTAATTTTCTAAAATATATTTAATTAAAAAAACAGTTTGAGTTTCTGAATTCTAATAATATATCACAATACTTAAGTTTGGATCAAATAAATGCAAGGGCATAAAACCAGTTAGACTAGTATTTTTGAAGCTGCTGGTTTTAGCTGGATTTTGCAGCAAGTATTTCCTGTCTGTGAGGAGAAGAGAGTATCTCAACGCAGATAGCGAATAAGAAAAAAAGCATGCAACCTCCAACCTTCCCGGTATCTTAAAACAGGAAATGACACGAGTCAGCATGTGCCACAAGAACAAACATTCTGTCTCAGATATGATTCAGGCCTACAGCTCATTACAGTCTAAACAGAGCATGAGGCATCATTTTAAAATATCAAAACGCAGCACAAGCGGCCTCATTCACACAGTGGTGTTGCATGCAAACAGAGACGCCAGTGACGCACTTCACCGAGACAAGGATCTTCACACGGCGAAAGAGGGAAGGAATTGCCTGTGACGATGCTGTGCTGGCAAATGCAAGACTAAAAAGAATGCAGTTACATTGGTGTAAATGTTTATTTATGTGCTTTTCTCAAGAGAGAGTTAGAACTTCAGTGAGTTGTCTGGAAGAAATCAATCCACAGTGAGAAATCAATATTACAATGTAGTTACACTTTCACATTCATCGAGTCCAATTCAGACAGGAACAGTCAGGTTCAGTCCTGTCTGAATTGGACGAGTGTTTTTCTTGCAAACATTAATTACAGAGCCAATGACCTACATTTCCGAATCGTTTTGGAAATCACATGCCACCTGCATGAATGTTGGTGACTGATGATATTGCACTTTTCCTCCGCATTCATCCAACAAACACAGTAACTGAAGCTAACTTAAACTAAAACATAGATATGTTTAACACAAAAAAATTAAAGCAACAGTTCACCCCAAAATAACGTTTTGCAGAAGTACTCAGCTTCGGTCCATCCAAGATGTAGAAGAGAATTGAAGAAACAAATGTACATTTTGGAAGGCAATCTTCTGCAAATTTTAATCTTGGTTGATCTTTTTCTTTTAAAAGACTCCATGTACTAATGCACCATGTTACATTCAGTGTGGTTTTGTCTGAGCTCAGCAATCATCAAGATTGTGTAGGGAAGTTCCAATTAAACACACATCGCAGTTAAGACAGAGAGCTGCTATCTGTAGATTTCTTGAAGACTTGATTTGGTGCAATCTAGAGTGTTATGCATTGAATCATGAGGGCGGCTGGTGGTTGTGGATTGGATGTCAGAGCGGGTGATAATCTTCTTTGGCAATCGCTGATTTTATGTACCTCCGTGTGCGTCAGACAGTAGCACAGATGTAATTCTCAACCCTCTTGTTGTCCTTTAACTGCACATTTGACCTGCGCTCTTATACAACAATCTTCTGAAGATGTTTATGTTTTCTCGAAAACGGCTCTGCATGACTGAAATGCAGCAGGTGTTGAAGCTGCAGTAGGGGATTTAAGCCATCTTGTAAACGCAACCACATGCCCACACTTTACACAGACACGTCAGCAAATCCATTTTTTTTGGTTATGTAACAGAAGTCATTGTGATTGCTCTGAATACCAGTTTCAGTAATATGTCAAATATATATATATATATATATATATGAAGAGTTGCAAAAGCAATAGCCTCTTAAAGTCAAAAATTAGATAATGATACTGAGTGGATAGTATATGTTTATGTAGCACTTTTACTTTAAATGAGCTAAATCCCAGTTTCAAGCCACTGAGAAGCACCAGCACTTACATAGAAACCTTTACAAAGTAGCCAGAAAGAAATGCTCATTTTAATAAAAAAAATAATGCATTTGAATATATATATATATATATATATATATATATATATACACACACACACATATGTTCAAAAGAAATAATCAGCACATAATATAAATGGAAGTTGATGGAACATGATAAATTACTTTGTCATCATTTACTCACCCTCATGTCATTCCAAGTGTTAACGGGCGGTCCTCTGTGGCGCTGTCTGACCGCCATCAGCGGGAACCTTCCCCTGAGTTTTAAGTTCCACCCG
>JAUMHQ010000002.1:2278485-2288571 GCA_032361165.1 Enteromius paludinosus | reverse complement strand
ATAAATAAAATGTTGGGGGCCATATTCTGTATCCCAGCAAACCAAACCTGGAACTTTAAAATAAATAAATTGTTTAATCAAAAAAATCACAAAGCCACTCCCCTCGTGTTGTTCTTGTAGAAATTCAAATAAAACCAAGATCAGCAATTCTTATAAAAGTCCGTTATTAGTTGCATTTTAGTTTTATCAAACTAAACCTTTTTGTAAAGCGTTCCAAGGTTTGTAATAGTGTTAATTCATTGTCTATCTGTTTCAGGTGCACTCCAAATTCCGCTACCCTTTCTTCTATGAGATGTGCTGGTATGTGTTGGAGAGGTACGTGAACTGCTTGACCAGACGTTCGCACCTCAGCCTGGAGTTTTGCGCTCACGCTGGTGAGTTGGCTAAACTGACAGCAATTTACAATGATAAACATAACCAGAAGTCATTTTCAAGTAACCCAGAGCGTTGGCAATGCAACAAGCTCATCATGCACAGTAATGTGATGAGGCAGCTACTACTGGAAGCGCAGACGGTGAAGTAACCAAAAGAGCAGCAACATCCTGCAAATGAATCATTGTATCCATCCTAATAGCAGTTTCTATTGCAGTAGTCATTGTGGAATAAGTTTTGCGTTCAAGGTTTTATTAGTCTATTGCACAGCAAAAAAAACAACAATTTACTGGTACAGAGTTAGGTAGCATAATAAATGCAACAAGATGAGGTCAGAAGCATTGTCTGTGTGTGGGAACTGGAAAAATAGCCTGTGATACCAGAGCAAAAGAGAAGAGATTTGCAGTGTGAGGAAATTGAATGTAATTTTAGCAAGAATGGGACTGAAAAATCAATTTTTAACTTTGAGCTGCAGAAACGATCGCTTACTGAACTCCTTAAGAGCCAAACTACTAAGTGAGTTTGCACTTCGAATCTTAGAAAGTACAGACTAGTTTCCTTATTGCACTCGCATCAACATTTATCAAGATGTTTACTAGACTTGTTCGGTCTATGTCTTCTGTGCACATTTTTGGTGAGTACGGATATCCAAGTAGCTTGTGTTCTCTTCTTATTTGATTTAGCTGAACCCAAGCCTGTAACCGAGAGTCTCGTCTCTGCACCTCAGCTGGACATGGAGGAGGACTCGTGTGAGACGCGCTTGGAGAGGACAGAGGGAACGACCCAGCCCTCCTCCACTGCCCCTTTCTATCAGTCCTTCAAATCCCCGGCCAATGATTCTGAAGACAGCTTCAAGTCCCTGCCTTCGGAGTGTCCCAAGACTCCGTCTGGCTCACCCGGAATGGAACATTCCGGCAAATGGACACACCTGACAGAGTTTGAGCTAAATGGACTCAAAGCCTTGGTGGAGAAGCTGGAATCCCTTCCGGAGACCAAGAAATGCGTTCCGGAGGGCATCGAGGACCCAGAGGCACTGCTAGATGACGTGAAGGTCTGTATACATTTTCTTGCCTGTCTCTCTGTGTCTTGATTTCACATCATAATAGTAGCATCCTCCGGACTCCATTTTTAGTTTCTCAAGGAATAACAAATGGAAGTAAGCACCTGTTGGGTGGAGCAATCTAGTTATGGACCTAGATTTGTAGGTTCAGTTAAGGCCCAGATATACTTCAAACTAACTACTTTTTCATTCTTACTCAGACCAATAGTAGCTCAAAGGTGTTTAGGAGCTAAAACAAACTCCCCAAAAAGTTTGCTTTGGTCAGCTGAAACAAACTCCAAACGTACTTCATTTTGGCCTGATTTTGTTCAAAATTACGTCATTTTAGTTTGTTCTTTGATTTCGTTTTGAAGAATATCAGGGCTTGCATAATCTATCAACATTTTGCATCGCTGAGGTGCACACTTAAATAGTTCAGCCAAAACATGAAAGTTAATTAATTAATTAGCTACTCTGCCTCATGTCGTTCCAAACCTGTAAGACCGTCATTCATCTTCAGAACTCAAATTAAGATATTTTTTATGAAATCGAGAGCTATCTGACCCTCCATAGACAGCAACACAACTGAAATCACAGAACCAGAAACGTAGTAGATACATCTGTAAATCAGTCCATGTGAAATCAGAGGCTCAACTTGCTCTCATGAACATCTGCGAAGACTAACTAATATTAACAATTTCTTCTCTTCCATTGCCATCTGCACAAAATGTATTCTTTTTTGTATTATGTATTTTGTATTCACAAAATTAAAGTTGAACCACTGATGTTTCTTGGATTATTTTATTGATCTTTCTGGGCCTTGAACATGGCAGTAGTTGCATTGCTGTCTATGGAAGGTCAGAAAGCTCTTGAAGATGAAGGAAGGTCTTACAGGTTTGGTACGACATGAGGTCAGTAATTACTGACAGATTTGACATTTTTGGTTGAACTAACCCTTTCAAGTAAGTTGGTTGCAGTAACGTACCATGATATTGTGCACGCAAAACAACTCCTTTATATCAAATAGGAAATATACTGTTTTATATTCATTTTCAGGCCCATTTGTAGGCAATTAAATATTTAAAATATGTTCTAAAATAAACAACAAATGTATGATTGATTTATATATTAAAACACAAAGTATTTGCATTTAAATTTCCACAGCAAAACTATTTGCAATGATTTTGGTTTTCATTATTGGCCAAAAAATTCTTTTCAGTTTTGTTTTTTTGTCTGCTTCTTAAACAGGTTATGTTAAAGGAACATGCAGATGACAATCCAAAGTTGGCCATCACTGGTTCTCCTATTGTATGCTGGCCGAAGAAGACAGGCAAGGTATGAATGGATATGCAGAGTGATTAGGAACATTAGTATGTGGAAGCGCAACATTCTTTAACCTATTTTTAAGGTAATTGGTCTGATTTGCATATTGCAATGTCAACAGTAAGACAGATATGGGCTCTCTGGGATTAATAAAGTTCTATGAATCTTGAATCTTTAGATTTATGGATGATGTTAAGAATGCGTTAACAAGATGTTTGTTTAAAATGCCATTTTTGTTTTGTGTGCTACTGAAATAGTTGTGAGGCAAATTCTGTGGAAATATGATGCAATGCAATTTAAAAAAAGGCAAAGCAGAACTTTGCATTAGTATTACCCTGGAACGATGAATCGGCTTCAGGCTGAAGGGAAGTGTTGCCAGTCCCCCAAATTTAGACCTGACCAATCACAACACAAACCTACAGTTATAGACTTGTTTGAGTTTATTTCCCTCTTGTAGATGACACACGCGATTGGATGCTGGCTTTTGTACTCCCCCCACTTCACAACATTAAAACTGTCTCAACGACTAAAAGCCCAGCTGCTGAATTTTCGTCCTCCATTGTGTCTGCCTTTTGTGATTAAAGACCATCTGTCCTTGTACTGCCCCAACTGGCCTCTCTTCTTTACCCCATGACCCGCATCCCTTCTGTTCTGCATGCCCGCTTCCTATTGGCTGTATTAAAGAGCCTGTTTTGCATACTGCACTCCCATTGGCTCTGCCGCTCTCCGCTCCCCTCCCACTTCTTGCAACTCCCCCTGCTGCATATTGATGAGCATGTCTTGCTCTAGCCTGTGTGCTCTGATGGCTAAGGAACAGAAGGGAGGGCTGTGCCGTCTCTCAGCCAGTAGCGAGCTGGAGCTGCAGCCATGTCAGTTAGCAAAACGCTGAGAGGTCTCAAACAGCCATGGCCATGTCGCTGATCACTGACGAGGAGGATTATGAGAACTCGGATGCTGAGCAGGTAGTAACGTTGAGCTGGACCTACGGGTCATTAGACTTAGGAAAAGGAGAGGCGAAAGGTTGCATGCTGCTGTTATTAGAGTGTGTATTTGCATGTGTAACTGAAGTACACGTGATAAGGGAACTGTCAGAGCTGTCAGAAATGTTTATGGTGACCTCCTGATAACTACATAAGACTAGCACACGAGTACAGTTTTGAGCCTGGTTCTCGTTTGATGTCACATTTCAGCTCATTGAACTTGAATGAATATCGTGGCAGGTTGGTAAAAACGTGAACCTAAACTAGCCTTTCTTGATGCTGTCTTGTTAGGTACTTTTAGGAGTGAAAGTGAAAGCAGTGACACTTAATTTGTGGAAGCTGCTATATCACGTTGGCAGAAACGAATGCTTTCTAACAGTCCCGGTTGATGTTGTAAGGCACACTTCAGGGTTTCGAAGGCGTGCGGGTTCTTCGAATACTTTGCATATGTCTGTTTGTGTGGCTGCCCACGTGAGACTCTCCCATCGCTTGTTTTATGTTTGCGGTTGGGCGAATCTTTGATTCTCTTCCAGTGAATCCTTTTGTATTCCTCCTCTATTGAAAACATACAAACGCATTTCACCCCAAATGCTGTCGCCACCGAAGAAAGGACGCAGCTGCTAGATTGTGATCATTTAATCATCCATTACTACGATGAAATACAACTCTTTGGCTTTCGTAAAAATACTTTTTTTTTTTTTTTTTTTCACCTTCGCCACTCATTTCAGATATTTGTGTCGATCATTGTGTTCTTCAACTTCCTCAATTTCCAGGATATTTTTAACTGTTTTGGCCACAGCCCAACAAGGGCCTCTTTGAGCCGGTCCTACAAGATGAGCGCATGGGGGAGGGGAGGGACAAAGAACCAACGTGAGTAAAAACAGTTCAGACATGTTCCTGTTGTGAACATATTTAGTCCTGGACCTCTAGTTATGAAAATGTAGGTTTATACTGGATCAGTTGTCATTTTCAGGAAGTCAGATCTTACACAGACACATCTGCTCTTGGATGCTGTTTGAGGGTTGACCTCTACACAGGTCATATTTGAAAAGCTATTAGTGAACTATTAGAGAATTGTGTTTATAATATCAGCCAACGAAATAGCAGTAAACCACTATTTAGCCACTCTTATCTTAAAATACATTATTTACTAACTTAAGTGACTTCCTCAGGGGCACAGTAGTGATCAAGCTAGTTTATTTTTTTGTGTTATCAGGTAATCTCCAGGTTTTTGGTCATTGCTGCTGGTCCTGCAACAGTTGCATTCGTCTTTGTATTGTGATATTCTTTGTCCAAGTGAAAAGGCTTTATTTTGCTGATATCTGCCTCATCCAGTTTTGTGAGTTTAGTGTTAAATATCAAGTGCATCTTCACACCCTACCAATTAAATTTGCCATTGTCTCTGCAGCTGGGTGTGATTTTGCGGGTTGCTTTGCAGAATAATTTGACTTATTATTTTTAATTTGACAATATTTCTAAACAAGTTGGACAATTAAATCTAATTTAATGATGGTATCACAAACTAAGTGCTTGAGTCAGCTTGTTTGGGTTTGTTTACCATGGCTATGTATTTTGTGTGTACACGCACACCTATACCAGACAGCAAGCATCAAAATCCATGTCTGGCCTTAATATCTGCAGTAATCCTGTCTTAGAGATCTTCCATCTCTGTGGTGGCTTTTATTTGAATTCTGTCTTTTAATTTCTGCCCTTGTCAGCAAGCCGCTCTTACGATGTCCAGCATATCCGTTTACGCTATTAATTATAGCATATGCACACATACTGTGATGCTTGCCAAGTTCTTATTTCAGTGTTTTCACAATGAGAAGTGAAACATTTTCTCACTTTGATAAGTTTTAACAATGTAATCAGTCATGTCACTTTAAAAAAAAAAGCCTTCTCTAAAGTCTGCTCTGAACATTTGTATTTATTCAGAACATTTTAATTGATATAAAAAATTGTGCATTGAAGTGAGAATAAACTATGAATATAATGACACATTAACCCCAGGAGCTAGTGTTTTTATTTTTGTTGTCATTGTTACCAAACAAAAATAAAATAAAACTAAATGCCCCCCTTCTCTCTTCTCTCCCACTTCACTTCCTGAGTCCTCTATACTGTCCTATCAATATAAAGGGAAACGGCAAAATAAATCTAAAAATTAAAAAAAAAGTAGTTTGACCTCTGTTTAGAACCTTTGATTTTGGGTTGTGGTACTTTAATTCATTTTCAAGGTCCTGTTTTTAATCTGGTTGAAAGCAGCTCGTACAATCGCAAGCTCAAGACATCTAACACATTAACAAGACATATTAGATTTGGTCTGGAATGTTTTTCCCACTGGCAGTCTCCCACTCCCCCGGCTCTGCTGACCACATGCTTGAATTTGTGCTTCTGTTTTCTTCCAAACTCAGTTTCATAACGCATCACAAATGAGATGTTGTGAAACAGCAGTTTCTGCTTTGTAGGGAAGGACTGTGTGAGGCAAAAATCAATCCTACTACAAGCATCAAATTCAAAGCCTTTTTGACTCTGATTGAAGAGCTAATCTTAGCTCTCATGGGCAGAGAAATCCACTTAGGCTGTTTAAAAAAGAAATATACCTATTGAGGAGGTCGGGTTGCACTTTCCCCCTCTGGCTAAAGTGATTGTTTGTGTTTTCCTCTCCATTACAAAGGTTCATAAAGTGGGTGGAGGCCAGATTCATTCTCATGAATCATCCTATGGTCCCATGATGCCATAGAAATCTGGTGCTGTGGGCACTGGGACAGGCATGACTTCTGCTTAATGTAATGGGGACATGGCAACCCATGGGATGTGGAAAAAAGCTCTTTGAAGAATTTTTCATCTTTTTGACTTGCTTGAGAGTTAACAAGTGTGTATGCATTAAGCGTATTTGTGATTTATAGTCTAAATGCACCGTTGCTATTTTGGCGTAATGGCCAAGGATAACATAAAAGATGAATAAAAGCTCTATCAAAAAGGAAACTGAATCAATAATGGAAAGTGCTTCACATTAAGGAGATCAAATGGCAATACAAACATGCATTTATTCGGTGCTGCTGTTTTGCCCTCTGTTGCATAACGAGTTGGAATATTTGTGTTTCTAAGGAAACGCAGTTTATATTTATCAAGAAATGTTGTTAGGAATAAAATTCGTTGGCTGGTTTAATGCATGTTCCTGCAGCTGTATCCTGAGTTATTGTTCTTTAATTGACTCCGAGTTAATAACAACTGGGAATGTCCTCCAACTTTACTTGATTGACATTGTAGGCAGATTTTATCAGTATTCACAGAGTAGTAAAAATGCATTCTCATGTTCTGTTCTCCATTTTTTTTCTTTAAAATTCCCCGAGGGCATATAAACAATTTGAATAACTGCACATACAACTAAATCTGAACCATATGAACTCACTCTCAGAGTGTGGGGTCTGAAAGTTGATAGGTTTGTGTTCATTATGTTTGCATTCCCTTGACTATGTGGCATTGCATTTCATTACCGTAACAGTCAGCAAGCAGCTCGTAAACAGATCATGTTCATCATGTTCTGGTTTCTAAACATGTTCAGTAAGCTACATGTAAAACGGGTTGAGAAACGCTTATTCTTGCTTCTCATTTTCCTTTGGCTCTTGTATAAACAATTCTGTGGTTCTATATGTTTCAGCCAAGGCCGCTTAATCGGCCAAAAACAAAGATGGGCTCATCTCCATCGGCTGCTCCAGGCTCGACAGCGGGAGGAGTGAAGCTCTCGTCCAGTCGCGGTTCATCTAGTGCCCGGCGCAGACGGACACGCTGCAGGAAGTGCGAAGCATGTACACGCAAAGAGTGCGGAGAGTGCCACTTCTGCAAAGACATGAAGAAGTTTGGTGGACCAGGCCGCATGAAGCAGTCCTGTATCCTGAGACAGTGCATAGCGGTCAGTTTGGGTACTCGCCATCAGATTTGACCCTTGATCTGCTGAATGGCACATCTGGAAGAACTAATAGCCACTCTTTTTTCTTGTGTTTTACAGCCTGTTCTACCTCACACTGCTGTGTGTCTGGTGTGTGGAGAGGCTGGGAAAGAAGACACAGTAGAGAATGAAGAGGACAAGTTCAACATGATGCTTATGGAGTGTTCAATCTGCAATGAGATCCTCCATCCAGGATGCTTGAAGGTAGTTTTCAGGCCACCAAACAATTAGAAACTTTGACATCTGAGCCATAATGGCATTAACAATCTTTCAAATGTCTTTTTTTACACATACAATGTCGTCTGTCTACTGTTATTTTGAACAGACACTTATTCTGTTCTGTTGTTCAGGAAAGGGACAAGGATTCTGGTGGTGTTGTAAATGATGAGTTGCCAAATTGCTGGGAGTGTCCGAAATGCAATCATGTTGGAAAGACGGGGAAAGTAAGCATCACTGTTCTAAACATACTTAAAAAATAATGAAGATTGTGGTGATACAATGTCATTGATATAAACTTGACTTGTCTTCTTTCCCACCTTTTGGTCATAAAGCAAAAAAGAGGCCCAGGGTTTAAGTACGCCTCTAATCTCCCTGGCTCTCTGCTCAAAGACCAGCGAATGATCCGGGATGTAAAGGAAGAGCCGGAATCGAACATGTCTACAGAGTCCTACACCTCTGCTGTTTCACCTGTCATGAAGAAGACAGAACGAGAGGACAATCCTACCTGCAAGTCAGAAGACGCCTTCAAGAAACGTTCTCCCAAATTGGAGGACAACCCACTCCGCAAGAAGAGAAAACTCTTCGAAAAGGACTCCGACTCAGATTCCAATGTCAAGAAAAAGGTAGCAAGACAATGAATGAGTAAAAGCAAATAAGAGATGAAATATTATTTTTGCAAAGCATGTATTTTGACCCTCTTTTAAATCCGCAGAAGAAGCGCTCAAAGCCTGAAGATCTCTCAACCTCTAATGTCCTGGGACAGATAAAGACTGAAAGAGAGGACGATGAGGAGTATGATGAGGATAACAGACAAGAATTGGAGAGGAGAGCATTCAGTTTTGTGCACTCAGAAGAAGAGGATGGAGATGACGAAGAGGAGGAAGAAGAAGAGGAGTTAATGAAGAAGAGTAGCCGAGAGGAGAATGGGAAGCTTGCCTCCGCTGCATGGGAATGTGACCAATCACAGGGCGGTCTTACCCAGGCGGGGCCCAGCAGCGATTCAGGTGTTGACACACATTTGAGGAACCAGCGAAAAACCAAACGCAAACCTCGCCTGCCCAACAAAGAACTGAGCAAAGAGTTAAGCAAACAACTGAATCAGGAGATCCAGAAGACAGAGGACTGTTTGGCTCATCAAAATGGCAGAGCGGTGAAGACAGAACCAGACAGTGATGGAGAAGACCGAAAACCACTGAGGAATGGCAGTAGCCATCTGAGAGACTGGTTGGAACCTAAGCGGGAACTTAACGGATCCTTGCGGGAGCAGGTCCCGGTTAACTGGATCCGGACTACACCTACCCCAGTCATTAGGCCAACACCTTGCCGCTCTCCACCAAAATGTGTTCAGATGGAGCGCCACGTTATTCGCCCCCCTCCAATTAGTCCCCCTCCAGATGGGCTGCCCCTAGATGACGGGAATAATCACGTCATGCGGAGAGAGGTGTGGATGGCAGTGTTCAGCCACCTCACACACCAAGACCTCTGTGTTTGCATGCGGGTCTGCAAGACCTGGAACAGATGGTACGTCTACCAAAAATTTGCAAAGAAAGCATCACGATATGATGTGCTTTTAAGTTGCATTTGCACCAGAGAATTTATTTCATACTGCAACAGATGTTTAGAGCTCTAGCTCTTCCCACAGTGCTACATGAGCATGCTTGTCCTCCATTGGCACTTTCATTGGTTTTCTACTTTGCTCATGTACTCGCCCATGAGTAGTTCCGAATCTGTATGAATTTCTTTGGAAGATATTTTTGGTTCACCATTGACTTCCCTAGTAGGAAAAATATAATAGTCGATGGTGACCCAAAACAGCCTGGTTACAAACTTTCTTATCAATAGCTTCCTTAGTGTTCGGCAGAACAAAGAAATTCATACAGATTTGGAACTACTTGGGGGTGAGTAAATGATAACAGAATTTTCTTTTTTGGGTGAACTATTCCTTTAACCACATCTTTAACCCTTGTCCTGACCAATGAAAACACTGGAGTGAGTCAATGGAATGAAGTGATCTTTGTTGCTTTTTTTTACTGTGACTTTAATTAGCTTAGATCCTTAAGGGGTGGGTCCTCTATTGGCGCTTTTTCACTGCGTGGTATGACTTGGCTCGGCACGGCTCGGCACGCGTTTCCACTGCAGTTTAGTACCGCTTTAGAGTGGGCGGGATTATTCATGTGTCGTTATAGTTGCGCCGCCTCTACTGC
>JAUMHQ010000002.1:2254006-2265086 GCA_032361165.1 Enteromius paludinosus | reverse complement strand
TCGTTTGTGTTCTGCTGAGGAAACAAAGTCAACTACATCTTGGATGCCCTGGGGGTAAGCAAATAAACATCTAATTTCCATTTTTGGGTGAACTATCCCTTTAAGTGCGTGCCACTTATTGTCTTTATAAGTTACATGTCTTTCATAAGTTAATTTAAAAACGTTACATTATGTGCAATTTACATGTTCGCATAACGTTTTTGAGTAAAGTGTTTGTCATCAATTTAAAAAGAAATCACCATAAAATCATTCACAATTCGATTTAAGTTTGGGTTAAGTTGCTAGGCCTAGTTGTAACCTTATGTAAAAGGGCTCCCTATAGTTTTAAGCATAGGCTGAAGTAGATCAAACTAAGAAAGTGTCAAATATAAATAAATGTATTTAAAGAAAGAGCAACTTCTTTAGTAAACCACGGTTTAAAAAAAAAATATATATACTATATATATATACACATACATATATTCACATACTATCCTTTTAAATCCTGCAACGCAATTAGGATCTCTGCTATAAATGTGTCTCACATATGGTTGATGGTGCTGGTGACTGACACAGCACTGCCATCTGCTGCCAACACTGAAACGTGTGTGGTGCCGAAGCGATCAACTGACGGTGTGATGTTGTAGTAAGAGGCGTTGTGCGTTGAGCCGTCAGTGATCAAAGCCCTGATACCATCAATGAACTTCTCATCTTTGATGTACTCCATCTGCATTCACAGGGCCCAAGAAAAGCAAGAATGCATTTTGTATATTTCCCAGACAAATCAATTCAGTTTAGTCTCATTATGATGTGCATTATTTTGTTTTTAGCCAAGCGTAGCATTATTATGTTTGTAAATGAAATCAAATCTCTTTGAATGCATGCTTCATTAACAAATATTCTGATTTCATTTCAAACATGAATCGCTTGCATTTGTGTGGCCTTCAGAAGAAATAACATCCGGCCTTTCATAGTATTTACTCAACCCTGCACTTGACGTCTAGTGATATTATGCTTACTACTGCCAAAAATAGCATAAAGAAGCACATGAGAAACTCTGCTGTTGTGTAATTTTCAAATTATAGTTCCAGACAGGAAACCTTTTACATAATCCCAAGCACCACATTATGTTAAATGAAGTTGTACCCATACATTTTTTCTGGAGTTGAATTCGGGGTCTTTGAGGTTGCGCTTTTGTCCGTTTGCAAACTTAACGGCCTCAAGGAACCGATGCAAATTCAAGTTTTTCTGGTCCCCTTTGTTAGAGGCAGGAGAAAGTCGGAAACCTAAGGGAGGTTTAATATTTATAAGCAAGAACTGCTTCAGTATAGCAGGCAGTCAATGTGGATAGTCTCTACATGTGTGATCTACAGTACTCCTACCATGCATTAGTTTGAGGATAAAGCTGAGTATCGCTCCCCCTGCTGGTGGAGGAGGGAAGTGCATTTTGTAATCACCGAGTTGGACTGTCCACGCATCACTGACCCTGACCTGAAAATCTCTCAGATCTTCTAATGATAATGTTCCATCTGGAAAAAAAGAAAAGCAAACGGTGTAAACAAGCACACCTGCCAAAGACCTGTGTATTTCGGAAGCACTACGTCTGTTGTGATTACAGCGACTGCCGTTTATATACAAACAGTTTGTACTTCTATCTTGTACGTCCTGTATCAAGTCCTTGGCGATTTGTCCAGTGTAAAAGGCATCAGCTCCTTCTTTGGAGATGGTTTCCATAGTTTTTGCCAGCTGAGGGTACTTGAGGGTGTCCCTCAAGCTAAGATCTGTCTTGCTCTTGTAGAACAGTGTACTATACAAAGAAATAAGCTTATAAAACCAGACAGAAAGTAACTCAAGTAATATATGTATATATATATATATACACACATATTTAGTGAGCTACAGTCATTTACAGTTAAATTTAGTGAGTTTTGCATAATTCAGCAAATTATGTTTGCTAAAAAAAAAAGAAATAATCTGATTTGGCAGCGTACAGGACTTACTCAAGACTTTAAATTTGTCTTTCCTTATTGTTCATACTTAAGATTAGGGATTTAAATAAATGCCTAACCCTAATATTAAACTTTGGCGCCTAGCTAACACCTTGAGGAACACATACAAAATCCTATGATTGATCAGTAAATACAAAAATCAAGTTTAATACACTTATATAGTGTAATATTATTAGAGTAAAAGAGCTTTTCAATTCAATATATTTTTAGATCTGTTTTGCTTTGATTCATGCAGCAGAAGGTTTCTTATTACACAACAATGAACGAGGTCTTATGTTTCTTGTGGTCTGCCTGCGGCTAATTCATAACCTACTTCTTTGACATTGATCGTTAAGAATCCTCGTCAAGGTTCATCATACTTGTGCTCTTAAATAAACGATTACACTGAACTGTCAGTCAAAATAAACAGTAGTGTACATCACAGTATGTATGTGTTTGTTTAGAAGAGATGCATTACCTGAATTCAGTGTCTTTAGTCAGATTTTTTATTATATTATACTTCAAGAAATTAGCGAGGTAGTCTGGCATAGGGAAGCCTTCTCGTGCAAGCTTGATGGAGGGCTCAAATAGTCTGGCCCAAGGCAGCTTTCCATACAACTGATGAGCTTTTTCATAGCCACGGAGTTCTCCTGGTACACCTATCCAGTGACTTCCTGTTAGACGCGTGGACAAATAAAGCATAAAACAGCAGAAATAAAATACATTAAACGTATATCGAATTGAAAAGCTCTTTTACTCTAATAATATTACACTACATAAGTGTATTAAACTTGATTTTTTTATTTACTGATCAATCATAGGATTTTGTACGTGTTCCTCAAGGTGTTTAATATTAGGGTTAGGGGTTTATTTAAATCCCTAATCTTAAGTATGAACAATAAGGAAAGACAAATTGAAAGTAATACTTAGGCAAAAAAGAAAAGCACGGTACGCTGCCAAATCAGATTATCTCTTTTTGTTTTGTTTTCAGTGGACATTACACAGAACAACACAGCGAATTTCGTTCTGATCCAAGTTACATAAACTGTTGCTTTTGGGAAAACAATCTCTTTTATCAAGGAATTGCTTTTTTATGCTTGAACAGCGTGTGAACATTTAGGCAACCACACAAAATGCATCAACAGCACAATTTAGCTGACATTCTGAGTAAATATATTTGGCAATAGTGACTTTAAGCTGTCAAACTGACATTTTAACTGTCCAGGAAGTACATTTAAAAACAAGCAAAACAAGTCCACTTAAGCACACAATTCCCGTTTAAGACAGAATTTCCCTATCCTACACACAATGTCCCATTGTACTTTTACATTTCCAAATGACATGCTTATGAAATCTCAGAAAAATGTGTCATCGTTTACTCATGTCACTTATTATTTTCCTTCTTGCATGACACACAACAGCTGAGTGTTCAGATTTCTTTTTCACACAATGAAACCGAATGGTGATTCATACAGCTAGTCTGCAAAAAAAGATCAAAACCGTAACGCAATCTTAATCATAACGTGTGGTTGAATGCACAAGGTAAATGTTGTTGAATATTTGGCCGATTTTGAATTCAAGGCTCAATAAGAGGCCAGCGAGGGTTCATTTACCCTGTGTTTATGTGGAAAGCTCTACCTGTAGCTAATGGCGATTTTTTCGGACACTTATTCAGCAGATCCGCTCCGACACCTTTTGGGACCGTTTCTCTTGAGCTGATGATTTTCACTTTGCCTTGAAAAACAGAGGAAACTGTTAGGTTTATGCAGTTTTTATTTTTTCCAAAAAACATTGTCTATTTGTCTCTTTAAGAAACACTGTTTAATCAATAAACAGGTCTGTGCACAATTCCATAGAATGTCTAGAGAAAACTCAATGAATCAATACTTGTAGAATTATGAGTCATGGTAAAAACAAAGTGAATGACATGTTCGGAATGGTTAATATAATATACCTCTTAAGTATTACTCAAGACTTTCAATTTGTCTTTCATTATTGTTCATACTTAAGATTAAGCATTGAAATAAATGCCAAACCCTAATATTAAACTTTGGCGCCAGCTAACAGCTTGAGAAAGATGTACAAAATCCTATAATTGATCAGTAAATCAAGTTTAATACACTTATATGGTGTAATATTATTAGAGTAAAAGAGCTTTTCAATTCAATATATTTTTATATCTGTGTTGCTTTGATTCATGCAGCAGAAAGTTTCTTATTGCACAACAATGAACGAGGTCTTAAGTTTCTTGTGCTCTGCCTGTGGCTAATTCATAACCTATATAATTAATATAAAGGAAAATAAAGAATTGTCTATCACCAGACCAAAACAAAGCAGCCATAATATATCAAATTCTGTTTACTCATATAGTGCTTTTTACACAACTGCAATATATAAACATAGTCATACCCTTTTGGTCCATAATGGTAAAGATGGCCCCTCCACCCAAACCCATGCTCTGTGGGTTAACCAAACTAGTGCAGATCAGAGCTGCGATGGCTGCATCCACTGCCGAGCCCCCCTCAAGCAGCATGTCCCTGTGAACAGACGACACGTCTCATAAACTGAACAGTGCAATATTCGGGATACATATAGTTCAAATGGCTACATCTGCATTCTGCAATGATGAAAATCATAAGTTGTATTTTTTTATGAGCATTAATTAAATTCTGTAAAACTTGACAATTTAAGTTAGGATATTTTTTTTTTGCATGAAAAATATGAGTTTTTAAGTACTGAGCGTTTAAATGTCAATGTAAAAGTATGCTTTAGGGTTGGTGACACATTCACATTTGCTACAGATAAATCAGGGTTTCTTTAAGGTTGCATATATATGAAAATTGAGAATCTTGAGGCAAGTCTGAACCAGAGGAAGAGTGATACCCGAGAGCTTATTGAACCTTGATGAGTTCCAGCCTCCACACAAACACACGCATACACACACGCAATTGGTCAGAATTCAGAAAATTCTTACTTTCTACAAGATCAGTTTTTGCACACTCTCTCTCTCTTTTTTTTTTTTACTCTGGGTGGTTGTGCCTCTGCATGCAGTCATGATGTTGGGCTAATACGCCACAAAAGATGATCTCAAATGTCTGATTTACCAGGATGTCCTGAACTGATAAAAGGAAATGTGAGATCTTTCAAAGACATGGATGAAATAAATCAAACATCTGAGACATAAGAAGAATTTTTATAGAATATCAGTCTTTATTTCAGTGTTAACCGATACGACATTCACCGTCGATCACATAATGATGTATCTCTCATATTCACGATAAAGAATACTCCTTCAAGGCGTATTATCAGATTGGGATGGTATGTGCTTTCACGAAGTCAACAATGCCGTTAATACGAAAACGTTGAGATTAATTGAGATTTAACAATGACATCAGTGTTAGTGTCGAGCGGTAATGTTATATAGCTTTTGCAACATTAAAAGTCAAGACAGGAAATTCCTGTTGGAAAGAAATCACACATTTCCACTTTTAATTATCTGCCTTAGATAGCAAAAAGAACAAATGGAGAGGAAATTCCATTCTTACAATGAAAGTCAAACAATGCTTTATTGTTCCAGAACCTCACTATTTCTCACTACAGAAACGTTACAGTAGTTTGCTTTACATTAACAAACTGTGGTCTCTATTTATAGATACCTGTGATATCACACCAGATGTTGTGAATGAAATCAGGAGAGAAGGAGATCGTGGTGTAAAAGAGGTAAAAAAATATATAAATACTGTTTGTTATTTTGCAAAGACCAATGGTTCCGTGTCTTAACCCCTCAATGTATCAAGACGTAGGGTTTCATTTGGTTTCGTCTGTGTATGTTTTTTTGAATTCTCAGAGCTTTGGAACGTTTGCTTGTCATTGACAAATCTAAGTTAGTGTTCTACTGAAGAAACAAAGTCACCTACATCTTGGATTTACTTTTAATTTTTGGGGTGAACTATCCCTTTAATCCAATTTTTCTACTTTTTGCTACTGACTTTCGATTATCCAATTCAACCACACTAAGCAAAAATGGCTGAACATTTGTGTTTGGGAATGTTCAATTGAACTATGCTTTCAATGAATACTGTTGTGTTCATGTTTTATGTAATCAGCACAATACTCGAGCCAGATTGCGAACAACCTGTAGACATGCCAGACATGTGACATTTGTCCGAAAGGACAATTTCTCCTCTATTCAGGAAACCAGGAAGCCCTAACTGACCTCTCTCTCTATCCTTTTTGAGCGGGTAAAATTGTGACCCCAGTTGAAACACATTAGTCTAGATTTTTAAAATGCAGCCACCGAACAAGGAAACAGTCTGTTCGTTTGGCACAAACTGCAGGAAACGTGGAGACAACAACTCAATGGGGGTTTATGTGTGTGGTTGATCCAGTTTTGACTGGCAGGAGGTCTTTAACAGCATGGCTCTTGTCAATTAAAGTGCTCAAACCAAAGATCTTAGATAGGGTTTTGCGCAGCATCACTCAGACTGCTCCACGCACAGAATGTCAACAAGATTGTTTGTACACAATAGTCTTGACAGACATTTATTTATTTATTTTCAAAATACCATAACTCTAGTTATTCTAAATCTATAGGATCCATCAGTACAAGTGCATCCAAACTCAAGTGTGTCACCATATGTTCAGCGCTGCCTTCTAATCTCTTAAACTGATTATCTCTTATCATTTTTCGCGCTGTTAGTTATTGTTTAACTAGCATAACGTCTTCATATCAAACACTCACTAAAACTAACTGCGCCTACTCTGTTGTAGCCTACTGACAAGCAGTTTAACTCTCTTAACGTGTACTGAACTGAAAGGCAATGTAATATTTTCAGTGCCTAAAATTCAGATGCTCACGTCTTCTTACCTGCCGATGTCGGAGCACCTGAGAGAGTCCGCGGAGACGGCAGCTTGCGTGAACGCGCATGTCTGTTTGGTGGCGAAAATGACGAAAATGCAGATAATTACAACACAGCACACTAAAGCGAGTATGCAGAAGCAGCAGCGTCTCGACTGAGATTTGGCCATGCTTTGATCAGCGCGCGTTCAGCAGGTAGAATGAGACGCGAGCGCTGCGCGCGGAGGTTTTTTTTTTGGTGATGTATAACGTTAGGGGCGGAGAGGAGGCGCGAGACTTTGTGACACTTCATAAACTTATAAAGTAGTCTAACTGTACAGTGATGTCAGTGTGAACCCGAAAAAAAGATCACGAAATGCTATGCGAAGGCATTTACGAAACAAGTGCTAATGAGAAATGCGCTCCAACAAATTTCGTATCTTATGCATGCGAAAACTGCATGCTATATATGGACGCCACGTGCAATTTTGCATATCTGTACCACAAATGGTTCGTTTTTTATTTGGGGTCCTACTTGTACGCATTGTCATGAGACCGTTCTCAAATGTTTAATTTAATTTTGTTTAATTATTCAGATCTTCCAGAAAATTCCGTTAATAACTTTACTTGTGTTGAATTTTTTCTCTCTTTACTTTATTTAGACCTGTTTGTTGATTTCAACTTTGGTTTTAGTCTGTACCAGCCGACTAACTTTAGTAATTCATTAGCCTAACAAAAGGTAATAATTATGCATTTTTGTCCTTGAGGAGGTTAGTTCATATTTGCACCTAACTGGGTCTTCAGTTTTATTCCAGAAATATTTTACAAAGAATGAAAAGTAACCGAATTTTCAGAAACAGAAAAAAATAAAAACAACAAAATAATTCATATAACCTATACTTATGAGAAAGTTACATGCTATAAACTATCTTGATACTCTCAATTATGGAAGCATTGGTTCTTGAGAAAGACTCAAATAATCTTGAATCATCTCTTCTCATACTGCAATTATATTTGGCAAGAAATGTGAATTTACTTCAGTCAGCTCATCACCAGCTACTTATGTTGAATGATGACAACCATAACATTTAAAGTTGTTAGGTGAGTTTGATCACATTAGAGAGAAAAAAAAATTTTTTTGGCAAGAGACAGAAAGTTCCTCATCCATGCAGGAAGACGCAAATAAGACACAGGTCGTTTTCTTTGTAATCGATTAGATATGTTTCAATAGAAATTATTTACAAAAATAGTTTGGGCTGGAAACAAAGATTTGAAGTTTAAAAACATCTTAATGATAGATACACATCTTTTCAAGACATTAATTGAAGGACTGGACTGGAGTCATGTGGGTTATTTGTTGATTTCTGTGATCAGCTGTTTCTGACGGCACCCATTCACTGCAGAAGATCCATTCAGGATCAAGTGATGTAATGTTAAATTTCTCCATATCTGTTCAGATATATAAGTAATATATAAGTAATAATGGTAATGTGGAAAGGCCTTTCAACTTGTTTTCTATTTCTAGAAAAGCATCAATGTTCCAGTGCTGTAAAGAACTTGTACACTGATCAGAACCTACATCCCAAAACATTTCCAACTCAAGAACCCTACAGAGTCAAAAATGGATAAGAAGAACCTCTATTTTTTCGCAGTAGTTAAAGGTTTCTTGAGTTTTCTTCAGGTGGTTATCAGAGTTCAGATTTTCAGAGCAGCTTATTGGCTTCTAGGTGCTTACCGCATAGAGTTTTTTCTAAAGAACACAAGAAAGAAAAGATCTAAAAGGGTTAGTTTACCCCAAAATTAAAATTCAGTCATTAATTGCTCACCCTCATGTTGTAAGACCTCCGTTCCATAGACAGCAACACAACTGAAATGTTCCCAGGTCTAGAAACAGTAAAACAGTTAATGGGACATCAGTGGCTCAACTTCAGTTCTGCAATGCTATCTAAGAATACTTTTTTTTTTGCACAAAGAAAACAAAACACTCTCTTCAAGCATAAACAACCCCAGATTACGTTCATGTGCGTGCTTTCCCCTCAGATGTAGCGCCACAAAACTGAAGTCGATCCACTGTTTTTACTACATTTCTGGATCTGAGAACATTTCAGTTGTGTTGCTGTCTATGGAGGGACAGACGGCTTTCTGATACCTTCAAAAATATCCAAAGGTGAACTGAGGTTTTACAGGTTAACAGAATTTTCCTTTTGGAGTGAGCTTTATTCCTTTAAAAGGCATTGGGCTATTAAGCCATTTTTGGATCAAACTGGAACTTTTTTTATTCGTAAAAGTTGATTGAAAGCAACTGTGTGCTGTTAAACGAAGAATGAAATTTGAGTATTTGTTTTGTCCTTGAACTGAAAGCAATTGTTTTGATTTTCATCACTCTGTGCCTGTCACCTCTGCGCTTGTTCCCATGAAAAGGCACAGACACTTGAGAGAAACAGTTAACTGGAATGTATTAGAAAGACCTGGGTTTGGATAAGTGACAGAAATGCTGATTTAGATAGATACTCGCTATTCCGTTGGCACTATTAATGAGGGAAAGTCAGCAGGTCGTTATATGAGGTATTCAATATTTAAAACAAAAACTTGTCTTTTAGCAGCAACTAAGAGGAAGAAGATTTAATCCATCATGGTGCTGGAGAAAACTTGTCATAAAAGAAATTAGACTTTGCCTAATTAGTAGTTGTGTAAACAGCACCTGGAAAGCCCCAAAGTGTGTTTTGTAAATTGTGGCAAAGATAACAGCAATGATTAGAATGATAAATATGAGGGTTGATGTGGTGATAAGTGATGTTCTGTACAGCCAGTTTAAAGATGAAGATAAGAGATGAGATAACTGTTGAAACAGACACTTTCAAGTGAAATTAAACATCTGATGCCAAAGCAAAAAAAAGTGGGTTGCATAAAATTTCGAGGTAAAAATGTTATGCAATTTCCAGCAAATCCATTACTGAGCTAAACCTCATTTAAACACCAGACAGATGACAAGTAAACAGTAACCACATTGGCGGACACTTTACTTTTTTTTTCCAGGCTTCGTCATTTATTTACCTTGTATTTCCAAACCCGCATGACTTTTTTTTTTTTTTTGGTTAGTGGAGTTGCAAAATGTCTTCTTTTTTCTTTTGCAGATGAAAGAAAGTATACAAGTTTGTAAGAACATGAGGGTGAGTAAATGATGACGGATTGTTCGGCTACACTTTATTCTACTAACTATAAGTAACTTTGTAGCTACATGTCAACTAATTATAATTAATTCTCGACTCCTTACTAACTCTCAGAGTAGACTGTTAGGGTAGGTTTAGGGTTAGTAGAATAAGTTAAAGTATACTTGTAAAGTTTCTGATAGTCAGTACGTAGTGTGTTGTGTATCCACCAAAATAAAGTGTTAGAAGATATTAAGCAGACGGTCTACTAATACTCTAATGACTGCTAGTTGACATGTAGTTACAAAGTTATACTTATTGTTAATAGAATGTCTAAAGTGGACCATCAATATAAAGTGTTACCGATTTTTCTTTTTCTTTCTTTCATCTTTCTTTCGTATCCCTTCTAGCAATAGCACACAAATAGGAGTGCAGCTGTTGTAATGAAAAATCACATTGGATTCAATCTGCTCAGAACTTGGGTGTTGCTCAGCAGCACTTTCTTTTATCAAGCTTATGCTAATCTTAAAGTGAATAGCCAGGTTTGCACAGTCTAGATCAACAGCGCCCGATCCAAGCTTTTTTCTTTTCTCTACACAAGCCGTGACACAAATGTCAAGGCAAAACTAAGAATGAAAGAGAGCTGCTGGCGTTAACCTCAACTATTCACAGCAAACAGCTGATCGTGGAATTATAAGTTTGAGCTGACAGCGGACCAGCTTTTTAGCGCAGATAAAGAAGCTTAAATCCATTTTAAAGGAGCTAGTAATTTTGAGAGAAAATAAACACACAGATGTAATGTTGAAATGCTGAGTTAACATTTGGATGCGCCAAAACTTCATTCAGTTAAACAAGAAAAAAACTGAAGTCATTGCATTCGGTAGCAAAGAGGAAGTTCTTAAGGTGAATGCATACCTTGACTCTAGGGGTCAAACCCTGAAAAACCAAGTCAGGAATCTTGGTGTGATTCTGAAGTCAGACCTTAGTTTCAGTGGTCATGTCAAAGCAGTAACTAAATCAGCATACTATCATCTCAAAAAAAGATGTTTTGACATGGAGAAACTTGTTCATGCCTTTATCACAAGCAGGGTGGATTATTGTAATGGTCTCCTCACTGGCCTTCCCAA
>JAUMHQ010000002.1:2201290-2221697 GCA_032361165.1 Enteromius paludinosus | reverse complement strand
TAGGAATATAAGCATTTTCAAACTTGAAAACATACTTCAAATTTGAAAACATAATTTTTTAACCAGCACGGTCTCATTTTTTTTTATTTTATAAAGCTATTTCGGTAATACGTGTACATTTTTCATATTTTATTTCCAAACTGAGGAGTGAATTTTCTGTTGCATCTTTGTATATATCAAAGTTCTGTCTCTCAAATTCCACCCAGTTACCTTTTAATTATTGCATTTTATTTTTAATATACAGAAAAGCTACTCTTTCTTGCACCCACAAGTGTTTTTATTTATTTATTATAAAAAGTATACATTTGTAACGCCAAAATCTTGTTTCATAGCTTTTCACAACTTATTTTATTTATTTCAAGCTGAATGCTAATATTCTCTTCCTCTAAGGGCTGTTGAGTTTTCCTTTGTTGCGTGCCTCAGGAAGGCAATAACCAAACTGTTTAGTATTTTTTTAATGTAAAATTGCACATTTTTTAGAGACAGTTGTTTATTTAGTTGAAAGTGGCATTGTGGTCTGAACATGCCTGCAGCAGTGGCTGATGTAATCTCAAGGGACTGCAAGCCGAAAAGAAAGCGTCCGAAAAGACTCCCTCCCCATATTCCCCAGGACCGCTAGGCCTACGCTTCCTTCCTGTTCATATTGTTATGTTTTTTTCCATATATCCTGCCCCTCTTCCAAGTTCCCAGAAAAAAAGATGGTGCTACAGATATAATTTAATAAAGAGAAGAACAGCCTAACCCTTATGGATGTTTGAATAAACATAGATGGATGTGGAGTGTCTCTTGGGAAACACAAAGTCAAAGGCTTGAGGGCTCAGAGTGACTCAAAATTGGTTTTTAGGTCAGCTCGGCAGTGGTGGTATCGCAATCATTACACGGAACTTGGCAGTCACGATAGGGGCTTTTAAATCAGAGACTCTTACAGTTGTTTACTAGGGAAATTCCAGCCCAGTTCAGTTGGGTGGGTTCAGGAGTTTTGGGGCTGAAGTGGGAAAATAAGAAAGCAGCAGTGTGAACCAGCCGGTGAAGATTCTGCCTGCAAGATCCCCTACTCTGTGTTTGTTAGAACATGCTATGAAGGAATGCTCACACAATCTGAGATCATGATGTAGATTGCTTTCAGCATTCAATTGCAGAAGACTGCAAAAGATAAGCAAAGACATGTTTCAAAGCATCAGCAGTGTTCTGCACAGTGACATAGTTCACTCATAGTTGAACTATTTTTACATAATTAATATACTTGCACTTTTGTGACTTTGTGCACACACACACATTTTTACTTTCTCAAAGAAACTCATTCTGTATGATTTATAAGCTTTTGTACCCATGGGGACATCAATTTATGTCTCCGTCGTGACAGAAGTCCCCAAGAGTCTGTGTGTATTCAGGTTCAAATCCTCACCAAACACACACTCACACACACACATACTGTATATATATATATATATATATATATATATCAATCATTGTATTTATCAAAGTTGTCTTCGTGTTCTGAACTGATTTAATACTGGTAGAACTGGTATAATTATTATACACACACTTTTATGCCGTTATATTAATAATGTAGTTTATTTAATTATTTAAACTTTTTTTTGCGCTTTTCGTAGAAATATAAGCAACATAGGCAAAAACGTCTTTCAATAGCAGCAAAAAGTTACTTGCAAGACAATTTGGCTCAAATTAATGATGACGTTGGAAATGGACGGTGTCCTCTTGTGGCCAATTGCTACAGTTCAAAAAGTCAAATAATCATTTTTCAAACTGCAGGAGCATACATTTTGGTAGATAGGTCGATAGATAAATAATATATTTTACGTATTTTACATACACCCAGATATTCACATTTTTATTTATTTTCAGGATTTTATTTAATTTCAGGCTTTTTTTCCCCTCTTAAATGCTTAAAATGTCTTAAAAATGTAATTTAGTAATTTAATTCTCGTTTTAATCATTCAAAAAAATATATTTAGAATTTAAGAGTTGCTGCTTTAACAAAGCACGAATCACGTAACACGTGAACAACGGCGTATGAAATGACGCCCTCTTGTGGTCAGTGGCTGTACGTCCGCCAGAACTTCCAGGAGGAGTCCAGCGTCACAGGAAATGACGAAGGCAAGTGTAGAACAGTTTATGAAAGTCCCAGCAAAAGCGCGCGCAGTTACATTCAGAGCCTCGAGAGAAGACGGGACGGTCACGCCTGCGGTTCTTTTAGATTCTTTGGATCCGTATGTGCTGCTGCTAAAACTTTTTGCTAGTCTAACATTACTGCGTTCCTGCACTTGAAGACAAGCAAAAAGCCAGGCCGCGCTTGTGTCATAACAGGAATTATATAACTTTTTTTCTTCCTCCCATAAAAAAGCACAATGTTTGAGGCACGTCTCGTTCAAGGATCAATCCTTAAGAAGGTCCTGGAGGCTCTGAAAGACCTCATCACCGAAGCCTGCTGGGATGTCAGCTCTTCGGGCATCTCGCTGCAGAGCATGGATTCATCTCATGTGTCTCTGGTGCAGCTCACGCTCCGAAGTGATGGGTTCGACTCCTACCGCTGCGACAGAAACCTGGCCATGGGTGTCAATTTAAGCAGGTAACTTTACTGATTAAAGTTATTTGAGTTTGGTGTTATTTGTTATGTAATCGCTTAGATGGTGAAAGCTGAACATGTCTGTTCATGCCCAGATGCCCGATCTAAAATTAGCCCGCCATTTGTAATGTATAAAATGTGTTTTGCTCCTTTCGCGTTTATTACTACAGTTGACTTGCCGTTTTAATGTGTTCCAAATAAATGCAGTTCAAAAAGGTTTAATGTTATTTGGCGCGTAGAGTGTTTCCTGCGTTCTCCTCTTACTGTTCAGCGTGACGTCATTTACCCGCGCTCAAGCTGGTTGGCGCGAAAAAGAGCCGGGTTGCTGAATGACAGTATGACTTTATAATAAGACAATAAAAACTTAGTCAAAAGAGTCGTAAACCAACTTTTAAACTTATTCTAAAATATATTAGTGTATATTAAGTGTTTTAAAAGAGAAAACGGTGGTGTTTTTTGTAACAATGTGGGTTAATTTGATTCAGGCAGTTGATTCAATGGTGTTTTCTAATTTTTATTTTTGTCTTTTTAGCATGTCAAAGATTCTGAAGTGTGCTGGAAATGAAGATATCATCACACTTAGGGCAGAAGACAATGCAGACGCCTTGGCACTTGTCTTCGAAACACTCAGTGAGTTCATGAAACTTTATTACTTGTGTATTTAACCTAAAACTATGGAGAGAAAAAAATATTTGTATACTTTTCCTGGCTGTATGTTTTAGATAGTGTACTGTGAGTTAAAATAGTAAACGCACTTTGCTGAACTTCGTATGTGTTTTCAGATCAGGAAAAAGTGTCTGACTATGAGATGAAACTGATGGATCTGGATGTGGAGCAGCTTGGCATTCCAGTAAGACTCCCATTTTTCAAAAACCGAGATGTGCATGTATTTCTTTTTCTTTAGTGATCATGTTTTATTCCCTTTTTCATTTTAGGAGCAGGAATACAGCTGTGTGGTAAAGATGCCCTCTGGTGAGTTTGCTCGAATCTGCAGGGATCTGTCACAGATTGGTGATGCCGTCATGATCTCCTGTGCCAAGGATGGTGTGAAGTTCTCTGCTAGTGGAGAGCTGGGCACAGGCAACATCAAGCTTTCACAGACCAGCAATGTCGACAAGGAGGATGAAGCGGTAAGATTCTTTTAACATCTGCAAAATGACCAACAAATGTCATGTGTGGCAGGTAATTCACAGCTCTGTGTTCTTTACAGGTGACAATTGAAATGAATGAGCCGGTGCAGCTTATTTTTGCATTGAACTACCTGAACTTCTTTACCAAAGCCACTCCCCTGTCCAAGACGGTCACGCTCAGCATGTCTGCAGACATTCCCCTAGGTATGTTAAAAGATCTCATCTAGGGCTGGGCGATTTATTCATGTGCATTTGTCAGTAAAGCCGGTTCTTTGAATCTCAATCAGCTGTTTTTTTTTAAAACGAGCTGCAGTTTAATCGATGATTAAATCGTCCAGCCCTTCTCACTCTAATCCCTATATTAAATTGGCTTTTGAGTTAAAACTATTTTAATGATTGACCGTTTTTCTTTTGCAGTGGTTGAGTACAAGATTGCAGACATGGGACACATCAAATACTATCTGGCACCCAAGATTGATGAAGAGTCGTCCTAAATCCATTACAAGAAGTCTGTCATCTGCAGAATTTTGGTCTGCACATCAGAAATTATTTCAATAGATGTTTTGGGAAAATGCATTTTACTTCTGTGTCTGCGGTGGTTTCCAATTCAATGGATTCACAATTCTGTTACCATCTAAGCCATTTCATATGATTGGCAGATATATGGGCACACCTAAACATTAGTAGTTTGGTACTTTGCGTTACCAGGCACTATGGGCTGAATCTAGAGTTAAAGACAGCTTGTACAGACTCGACTTTGGTTCAGTCTCATTTTTTTGATCTTTGTGCTCCCCTCCCTTATTGACTCCACTTCAGGTTTTTGTCCAACTGCTCATTCCAATGTGTAGATAATTGTCTGTAAATATGCTAATTGGACCCTGTTCATCCAGTCAACAATTAATAAAACGTTTTTGTAATGATGTTTTTTGTCTCTTGGGTCTTTACATGCTTGATATTTAAAAGTGTTTAGAAGTAAATCTCTTTAAAAATAAAAAAGTTGTTGTAAACTGAAATGTAAAAAATGTTGGAAATTGTTTGAAGTTATGTAGACTTAATTTTGCCACTAGAGGGAGGCAGAGTAGCAGAACTGACTTCAGTTTCATGTTTGCAGGCTTTTATTTTTAAGCGAAATTTTGTGAAAACTAGTCCTTTCACTTGAGTACATCTCAGAAATGTAATTCAAAAGGGGCATTCACGTTTGAAAGAGAAGACAAATTGCTTTGAATTAATCTTTCAGTAAAAATTTATCCAGTTTTCGAAACCGGTTTGGGAAAGAGTAATGGTCTCTTGGATCTATTTAGGTTTGTAATATTACCTAATTCAGTGCGATTCTCAAAGTCAGGCTTTTTGCATATTGTGGGATTTGTTTCGATAAAGCAACGTACAAGTGAGCCTCAAGTAAAAGCAGTTTGGACCGTAATGAAAGTGGCAGTATATGGGCCTACATGTATTATTTGGGATTTCAGTAGACACGCGCTGAATCCGTTTTCAAAGAATAGATTTGTTATCAATCACTTTTTGGAATAAGCTCAGGTTTGTGGGAAAAACACGGCCCCATGAATCTAGTGTAGGAAATGTGTTGTTTTTTAGTTTCGTGGTGGCAGGCCTGTCAGCTTGAAGTTCTGAAGATTCCCAATAGAGTCATTGCATAGGCATTTTTTTTAATATCAATTTTTAATCACATTCATTTTTAATTGCTTGAGAAAACAGCCCATGGGCGGGGTTAAATGTTTTTTATTTAAATATTTATTTCCCCCCCCCAATAAAATCAACATTACATATCTGCTATCCCAAGAATTACTCATATTTTATGGTGAATACAGTTCTTAAGATTACACTTATTCTTAAGAAAAAAGCCTCCCCACTTATATTTATTAACAGACCCACTTTATCTCACAAGAGACTGCATTCTTTGTTCTCCTTTTGCTTCTTTTTAAGACCGTGTTGAATTGCTTCGCCACTGTTTTCCTTCATGCCAGATATGATCTCCAGAAGTCTTTTCACCTGATGACTGGATTTATCTTTATTGTTGTTAAATGCACAACATCTTGATTGGCAGGTTTTGATGAGTTCCTGAAGTTCTTTGTCGCTGCCGTCAATGTAATCAGTTAAAGTCTTTTGCTTCAGCTTCTCTTTACCCGTGAAAAGAATTACAGTCTTTGAAGTCACGTCATCACCAAACTCTCTCTTCAGATGTGGGAGAACCTCTCGTTCACCCTCTGTGAAACGACCAAGCTGCATAACCAGCAAATACACAACCGGCCCTGGCTGAGAGAGCTCTATGCACTTCTTTATCTGTTCTTCCTGGTTTTTGAGGTCTTCACTGAAAAAATCTGGGGTGTCTATAACCCTAATCCAAGTTTCATACACAGTTTCTTCTGCCATCTTGCACTCCTGTGTTACTGGCACAGAACTGGCATGGGATTCAAAATGTTGCTTTTTTAGGATAGTATTTCCTGTAGCACTCTTCCCACTTCCTGTCTGTCCCAGTAGCACGATGGTCAAAGGTTTTGGTACATGCATCTTATCTGATGAGTAAGAATAGCTAGGCTTAGTTACAAGATACGGTCCATGCTACCAGTTACGATACCAAACTGTTATCTACTTGTTACTTAAAAAATGTTTTTTAGTTTGACAGGTTGAAGTCAAAGTTTGTTACCTGCTTCGTTTGGCATTCCTGTTTTGTCATGTTTCCCTCTGGAACAGAAAGAGTAATTGGTATTTGTAAATGAATTCACTTTCTGCTGCTCATATCTATTTCACATACCTTAGTCTGTCAGTTTCTGATGTTGTATGGTATTTCATCAGTTCTTTGATTAGTTCAGTGTTCTTCATGTGTTCGCTGTAAACACACTGTCTGTTTCCACACTCACTCAGGATTGTGTCAAAGTCTTTTCTGAATGACGCTGTTTCTGTTAAATGTGCAGATACGTTTTTATCGTTTTTAACCAGCACAATTGTTTGTTCAACCATTTTCTGACCAAGCTTTTTCTTTAATTCTGTAAACATCTCCATCTCTTCTGGTGACACCATTTTGTCCTGGAGTACGAGGAGGAACACACGAGGACCTACATATGATGGCTTCAGCTCCACCATACTGTCAGCTTCTGGATCTGGTGAGCTTGATTTATGAAACAGGTCTGGAGTGTTGATAATACAGACCTTCTCACCATCAACATCATCTACAATCCTTTCACAGCTTGCCTTCTCTGATTGGAAATTATCTTTTTGAAAAATCTTGTTCCCTACAAAACACTTGTTGTTGCTTATCTTTCCCAGCAGGACCACTGTCATCATGCGTTTAATTCCAGATGCCAGACTGCTGTTTGCTGAGAAAAATTCAAAGAGTTAAAAAAAACAATACATACATCCTTCACAATATGTATGCAGAACATAGTTGTTGTAGGACATAACTAAATAATGGTAAATTAACATAGTGGTTTTCAACTGGGTTGGGCATCAAAAAGTGACCCAACAAAATTCCAAATCCATATTTTCTATTTATTATAGCCAGGTCATATTTTCCTGGTTTCGATGATGTGTACAACCACCCTATCAGAACATACCACCGTTGATTTATCACTTTTCATCATGATTGTGTACTTTGTGTAAATGGTTAACTTTTGTGAGGTTAAACAGGACGTAAGGTGCATTATTTCTTACAAATGTAAAAAGAAAAAAACTTTAATCGTGCAAATCCATTGTGGAAATACATGTACAGGCACCTCTGTGGTGGCTGAATTGTGACACAAAATGATGACTAGACGATTATAGTTGCAATTAGACAATTACAGCTTGTTGATTTGATCTTATTCTTTTAGATGACAAAGAAATTTGGAAGATATACCTTTGCTGACTTCAGACAACCACGACGCTTCTTTTATTGACTTCATTTCTGCATATGGTGGATTAATCTCCTCATATATGCTGCAGGATAGAGATGATGTTACAGGTTAATATTATAAATTTAAAGTACTTTATAGCCAGGCACTGACTTAAAAAAAAGAAGATTTAATTACTGCTGTCATGAGCGTGTCTTACTTCTCAGTAGGTGTGGAGTTCCTTGATTCTTTAACCTGCTTTTCATGAATTCTCTTCCATTCCTTCACTACCTGTATTGTCAGCTCATTATCTTTTTTTTTGTCATGAACACAAATTCTCTGTCCACACTCATCAAGTATTTTTTTGAGATTCTCATCCACTTGGCCATATAGTTTTTCTGCCATTTTCTCCTGACTGTCAACTAGGACTACAATTGTATTTTCCACCATTTTCTCTCCGAATCGTCCTTTCAGCTGGCTGAATAGCTCCATCTCTTTTTGTGAGAGCTGTTTGCTCTGCAGTACCAGAAGAAAAGCACGTGGCCCCGGATATAGGGGTTTTATCTCCTCTAAATTGTCAGTTTCTCGATCTGGGTTCCATCTGTCAAAAATGTCTGGAGTGTTGATGACACAGACCATCTGATCATCTACTCTTTCTTCAGCTCTTGTATACGTGTCAGTTCCAGCTTTAAAATGTTTTGTCTTTAGGATGGCGTTTCCTATCATCGACTTGTCATTGCTTTTCTTTCCCAGCAGCACCAAAGTGATCTTGTCACCTCCACCAGATTGCTTCACCTTTGCATTCTCCGCTATAACAAATCACAAGAATAATTCATAGCTTTTTGAAATCTAGCTATGAGAAAGCTATACATTGGATTATGATAACTATATTCTATCTTTACTACACTAATTTGCAATTCGTATGTAATTGAGAAGAAATCCCTTTCTGTAATCTTGTGATTTATTCTACAGTTTCACAAAACATAAATTGTTTCAATGCTAAAATGTAGTTAATAAAAGGCGTACTTACGTTGTAACATTCTGACTTGTATTACACAAAGCGTGAAGTGTCTCTAGGGCTCAGATGACAGTGGTAAGTAAATGAAAGTGAAAAATATCCTTGTCTTAAATGCATGAGAACAAAGGGCTTGTCCAAAATCTGGTATAACACGTTGAGTCAGTATGCTAGATAACAGCTGTTCTTGACTTCTTGTTTCTTCATTGCATGCTGTGTTAAAATGTTTGTCTTTGTTTCTTCATTGCAGTAAGCCTTTAACTAAAAACCGTAGCAAATAATATATTTTAACAGTGATTTATTTCAGATTCATGATAGTAGTAAAATTGCATGAAGGAACTTTAGGCGGTTGTGTTACATTTGTTTATTGCACCATCTTTTGGTTACACATAGACATTACACTGATTATAACCCAACAGAATCTGTTTTAGGGCACAATTTCAGTCACACACTAAGCTGATTTATATTCTAACTAATATATTCAGTTTTTCTCAGACTCTTGCTTATCCAGTGTATTGTTCTTTGGTCCTAGAAGCTGTTCGACCAGCTCAGTGCTTTTCACATTACTCCTGTAAACATAAATTGTCTCTTTGCACTCATCTAGAATCTTTTTAAGGGTCTTATCAGCTTCAAAGGTCTCTCTTAAGTTACTTTCATTTCTACCTATGAGCACAACAAGCATGTTTTCAACCAGTTTCTTTCCAAATCGCTCCTTTAGTTTGGCGAACATCTCCATCTCTGCCTGTGAGAGAGTTTTGTCCTGCAGTACCATGATGAACATGCGTGGACCTGCGTATGATGGCTTCATCTCTTCCATACTGTCGGCTATTGGATCTGGGCCTGGTTTATGGAAAAGGTCAGGGGTATTGACAATACAGACCATCTGATCGGCTACTCTAGCCACAACCCTCTCACAAGTAGTTATTCCAGCGACGAAACAGTCATGCTGGAGAATACTGTTCCCTATCAGGCACTTGTCATCGCCATTCACTCCCAGAAGCACCATGGTGATTATCTTGTAGTCATCTTCAAATACCCTGACATTCACACTCTCCCCTTATGAAAAAGAAAAAAAGTTTGGAATGAACCATTTTCAGTGTATTATTAATTAATTTATTTATTAAAGAAGTCTCTTATGGTCACAAAGGGTGCATATATTTCAGCTGTAAAATGAAACCAGCAGTATTGTAAAATATTACAATTTAAAAGAACTGTTTCTTATTTCAGAGTATTTTAAAATGACATTAGTTCAGGTGATGGCGAAGCCATTTATTTCAAATGGAAATCTGTAGTCTTCACTGTGAATTTTGCATAAATCTGAGTATGCTTTTAATACAGCATGCTTGAAAATATTCAACCATATATTTTTTTGAAAATATTTTTTAAGAAAAACAAAAACAAAACTTATTTGAATGTAAATTTGCTTTCATAAAATATTTTCAGTGCAGCATTTGGAGTTGGCTTAGATTCTAAAGAATATTCATAGTTTCAGATAAGTAAGTAAGCAAGCATTACCTGGAATTGTGGGTTGTTCTGTCTCATCTTTTTCCTTCTGATGAACACACTCGTTCATGTCTTCATATAATCTACAGGATAATGTTAAATTTAAGGGAAAAAGACAGGAATTAGCTTTGTGAAGAACGTACAAGGCAATACCAAATGTTAACATTGTGGAAGTCTACCTGCCAGTATCAACTTTTAGTTTCTCTGCCGTTTTTGTAATATGTATCAAAAGCTGTCTGACCAGATCTGAGTCTGCCGTATCTTTGCTAAAGACGCAAATTCTCTCGTCACATTCTTGTAAAATCTTTTTGAGGTAAATATCCTCTATGTTGCAGGAATGTCTTGATGTCTCTCTGTTGTCAATCAACACTACGGTAATATTTTTTGTCATCTTCTCTCCAAATCTCTCCTTCAGTTGGTTGAACATCTCCACTTCTTCCTGGGAAAGCTGTTTGTCGTGGAGTACCAGGAGGAACATGCGTAGACCTGTGTATGATGGCTTCATCTCCTCTATAGCTTCTGGTTCTTGGCATAGTCTCCAGAAAAGGTCTGGGGTGTTTATAATGTAGATCAGCTCGTCCTTCATTCTTCCTAGAGCCTTTTGATACATGGACTTTCCTGGCTGGAAGCAGCTATATCCAAGCATGGTGTTTCCTATCAGGCATTTATCAGTGCTGTTTTGTCCCAGCAGCACCACGGTGACAACGCTGTCATCGTCTGAAACTTGTGCTGTTTTATTTTCGCCTATGAAGAATTAAAATGGCTTTCTTACAATTAGAGATCATATTTAAGTAAACGTAGAGAAACTGGCAGAGAATATAAAGAATGTTCAAACATTAGCAAAAGAACCTTAAAAAATAAATAACAAACAAGTGTTTTACCTTTTGGCATGTTGAATTTCCAGTCTGTTCACCAAGTTGCGAGAAACACCTCTGATTATATCTGTCATGAGGGGAAGCAAGGAAATAGTGAGCAAATGAAAGTAAAAGCTAGCTTTGTGCAAACACAAAAAAATAGACGTCACAAAAAAATCTGGTACTAATAGGGCCACGCAAAAAACAGTTTCAGTCACTGTCGAGAGAAACTGTTGCTGAAGGAAATGGCCTGTCGAAGCTGCCTATGTTGTAAACGCTCTTTTATTCCGAGAGGTAAGTTTAGTTTGAAATGCTAAATGCTCATAACTGCTCAGATATTTATCATGTTTAAATAGCATAGAAATATGTAAATGGAAAGTGTGTAATGTCTAAAGTCTATTGTCAAATATATAAAAAGGGAATCGATTAATTATCGTTTGAATACTATTATTATTACTTTTTAAATTATGCATTAAAATAC
This sequence comes from Enteromius paludinosus, assembly GCA_032361165.1. Taxonomy (NCBI): domain Eukaryota; kingdom Metazoa; phylum Chordata; class Actinopteri; order Cypriniformes; family Cyprinidae; genus Enteromius; species Enteromius paludinosus. The sequence continues at coordinate 2,210,306 of JAUMHQ010000002.1, read as the reverse complement.
AATAATAAGTTAATTTCAACTAATGCTAAAGGGCAGATAATATAGGTAATATATGAATGACTGATTAATGCAGCTGGATGGATTTATGAAAGGAATAGTTCACCCAAAAAGGAAAAGTCCGTCACCGCACAAAGGAAAATATTTTGAAGAAAGTTTGTAACCAGGCTGTTTTGGGTCCACATGGACTCCCATAGTATTTTTTTCTACTATGGAAGTCAAAGGTGGCCCTGGTTACAAATTTTCTTCAAAATATCTTCACTTGCATTCAACAGAACAAAGAAATTCATATAGATTTGGAACTAACTGAGGTTGAGTAAATTATGAATTTAAATTTTTGGGTGAACTATTCCTTTAATGAGGAATAATAAAGGATGACTTTTGATGTACATAATCTTCAATACATCACAAAGCATATATTTAATATATTTGCATAAAGCATATATGTTTATTAATATGTTACAGTGTAATGGGCCAGGCTTAAAACGCAAAATTCAGTTTTTACAGTGTCTCAGGCATCCTCTGCTCTGTCCCTGTATCCACCAAGGCAGTTGAATTAATCTGTACATGTAACATTTTCTATTTTTGGTGTTCTGATAGGTTCACGACTTCGCATAGTAATGATTGGAAAAACTGGAGTGGGAAAAAGTGCAGTGGGAAACAATATCCTTGGTAGAAAGGTTTTTGAATCTAGCCCGTCTGCAAACTCTGTCACTGAGCGGTGCAAAAAAGCAATGGTCTATGACCAAAGAGAGCTTTATGTGATTGACACACCTGGAATCTTGGATACCAGCAAATCAAAAGACCACATCAAAAGAGAAATAGTGAGATGTATTCAAGTTTCAGCACCAGGTCCTCACGTGTTCCTGCTGATTATACAAATTGGCCGTTTCACTCCCGAGGAGCAAAAATCAGTCAAGGCCCTGCAAGAGCTCTTCGGAGAAGAAGCTTCAAAATACATGATCGTGGTCTTCACTCATGGAGATGCACTCGATGGCCAATCTATCGAAGACTATGTGAAAAACGGCCATCCAGAACTCCGTAAAGTAATCCAGAGTTGTGGCGGTAGATATGTTGTTTTTGATAACACTACTATGAAGAATCGAGTTCAAGTGGGGAGATTAATTGAGAAAATTGATGAAATGGTGGCAGTAAATGGGGGAGAATGCTTCACTCAGGAAATGTTTAGAGAAGCAGAAGAAAAAATTCAGCAACAGAAAGTGGAGAGAGCGGTCGCCGAGCTTCTAGAATATCAATTCAGCTTCCTTGGGATTCTTGACAACAGAGTTGCCATGTTCCAACAAGTATTGGTAGAAGGCCTTTATGAACAGTTGACTCATGATAACAGCAATTACTAAAGGGACTTAAATCAGACATCTTAGGAAGTTGTGTTATGTCAAAACTACTTTTAAACATAAACACAACTCATTATGTGATGTTACACAGAGGCGGAACATCATGTTATTTTAATTTGACTCTGCAGCATATAGCAGCATGAATCATTATACAAAGAACCTTGTGAATCTAATATGAAGGCACTGTATTCTGTAGCACTTTTTGGTTTCTGAATTGTTTTCAGAGACTTTATTTGGAAGTAACGTGTTCAGTCATAATACCCCCTAGACCAGGGGTGCCCAACCCTGCTCCTGGCGATCGACTGTCCTGCAAAGTTGAGCTCCAACTCTAATCAAACACACCTGAAGTAACTAATTATGTTTTTAGGATCACTTGAAAATTAAAGGCATGTATGTTTGATTAGAGTTGGAGGCATGTATCACTGTCTTTCTTCTTGAAGATTTCTTCATATTAATCAATGCATATTGATGTATAACAGTATTTTTTCAATTGTATTTTAAGATCAAGAATCAATTAAGATTTAAGAATCAATCATCCTCTGTATATAAAAGTAAAACTGTAAAAGTTTAATCTAATTAAAAAGGTTTATACTGTAAAAGCAAGAGTTCTTGATGTTTTATATGTATATTTGCACATAAAAATATCTAAATAAATAACATGATTTTTAAAGCAACCTTTTTTTGTTGCCTTTTTTTTAATCTAAAACAGCTTAGTTTGCATTTAAAATGATTTTGTATTTAAGGTATATTTGATCAATTCATACTTTTGGTTTACTATTTGATCGACATGAATGCATTTAACCTCCCCCCAGGAATTTTCTATTGTCGTAGAAAACAGGTTTTAACCTTTAAGGTTCTTCTGGAAGGTTAAATTCTTTACATAATTTGGTGTTTCTTTTTCTCTCTTTAATTTTTATTATTTTTTTTTTAATCCAAAAATAATCAATGGATGATTTAGGATTGAATATATATATATATATATATATATATATATATATATGAATATAATATGCATGATGAAACATTAATAAGAAAAAAACAAAAAAGAAGAATGTGGGTAAATAATCATCAAATCATCAAATTATCATAATTTTAACTGTAAAAAACTGTTAAAGGGATCGTCCACCTCTAAATGAAACTTTTGTCATTAATTACTTAGCCCCATGTCGTTCCAAACCTGTAAAAGCTTTGTTTGCCTTTGAAACACCATTTAAGACATTTTGAAAGAAAACCAGGACCGCCAAGGAAATAACATTGTCAAGTTTCAGAAAAGTATGAAAAGCATTGCAATTGACGAGAATACTTTTTGTATGCAAAGAAAATAATCATAATAATTCTATTTAATATGTCTCTAGATGCCACTATGTCTCCTCTCGTCACTGTAGTGCCGTTTTGGAGAATATCCACAGGACACAAACTATGTATCCTCTAATGGGGTTTAGTGATTAATGACAAAATTATAAAAGTGGAGTGACCCTTTAAATTGTTATCAGTAAGCTTCCTTATTATAGCCTATATAGTGAACAATTGTAATTACATTTAATGTATATTGTACTTTTATGGAAATGAAAAGTCATTGTATAATTTACAGTGAAAAAACATAAATTGGCATTCCCAGAATTTATATTTGATGAAGAACTACACTTCTTATACTTCTTAATGTTTACTGCATTTTTTCAGTATCGTGTGTTATCATGAGGGTGTTTGTGTGAAACACAATTTTGATTCATCATACAACTTTCTCCTCATCCCCTGCTTTTGTTTGATGTCTTTTGTCTGATGAAATGAGGTGATTGATTAGATAATGCGACACGAGCTGTGGTTGATTATTCGTGCATGCTCCTCCCGAAATTAGTTTTGCAACATCACTTTTTAAAAACAGATATTAGTACTTCAATAGGTTGGTATATTAACATTGTATCAATTAATAAAATGTTTGTGGAAACTAAAATGTTGTTACCATTTTTTACAGTGAAGTTAATGGCAGCAACAACTGCAGGTATCTTACTGCAAAAATCACCAATTTTAGTCTTCTTTAGTGAAAAGTTGAGGAGTGAAGTATTTTTGTCTATTCTGTGGAACTGAATAGGCACCAACTTTTTCCACATTCATTAAAATATATTCCAACGAAAGAAACTCAATTTAATTGTATTCCGCAACCCCATGCGCAACAACAGAAAAGGGAACCGTAGACAATGTGTTCTCTGCCGATGAGATATGCAGGATGTTTTTCAGAAGGAAGAAATTCTTCAGAGTTTTTCTTACAAGGAAGAAAGTGTTTTTCTCAAAAGGAATCTTAATTATTGGAACAAATGTAGCTAGTTACATTTACATTTTCCTGCTGCCAGCTTCAAAGAAACATGGTAGCTTGAAACATCACAAACATGTAAGCAGGCTTGTGGGATCACATTCTCAAAAGATTTTGCCTCTGACTAACACATGATGTGCAAAAGAAAACATTGTTTCAGAGTTTTTAGTTTTGACCTTGTTTTCTGTGACAGATGAAATGATAATAAGACCTTTCAAAGAAAATACAGATTTATTTGTACTTACACTTGATAATACACGTAACACTGATGTACTGTATATTGTTTGATTGTAGCAAAAATGTATGTTTTTTAAAACTAAACTACAAGCACAGAACAAACGCCTGTAAATCAGATGCCAGTCTCTACTGAATTCTACAGTCTTTTTTCTCTGATTCCTTAAAAGATAAGTAGCTTAAGTCAGCATTTCCATTTTTCTTCTTCATTTCCAAAATCATCTGTAACAGCCTTTCAACCTGTGAAACATTGTGGTCATTGTTGTTAAAGGCATGACACCTTGACCCACATGTTCTGATCAACTCTTGCAGCTGTGTGTCAGTGTTTTTAATGTACTCTGCTACAGTTTTCCCTCTTAATTTCTCCTTGCTAGTGAAGAGAACAATGGTTTCTTTTACCACCCCTTCACCAAACGCTCTTTGTATGTTCTGAACTATTTCTCTCTCCCCATCTGTGTAACGGCCAAGCTCCATCACCAATAAATACACATCAGGCCCTGGCCGGAGGAGCTCTTTACACTTCTTTATCTGTTCTTGTTGGTTTTTTAGATCTTCGTCAAAGAAATCTGGGGTGTCAATGACCCTGATTTTGACTCCACAAACAGTTTCCTCTGCCGTCTGACACACCTGTGTTACCGGCACAGAACTGGCACATGATTCAAAATGACGCTTTCTTAGAATGGTGTTTCCAGTAGCGCTCTTTCCACTTCCTGTCTGTCCCAGAAGCACAATGGTCAAGGTGTTTTTCTTCTTCATAGCTGCTTGGTTACTTCCTTATATATCAGAGAAAATAAAATTCTGCATGTCAAAATGCAATAAAATAATTTTGGTTTTGGTTTTAACTGCATCCTTTCTGCTCTAATTCTATTAAAAAAAAATTTTTTTTTTTTTTTTTTTTACAGATTTTCCTGGTTTGTACACTTGTAAAAAAGGTCCAATAGTGTCATTCTTTCATCTATTACCTTCTTTTATCATCCTCATCTCAGATCTTGATATCATCGAATTACATCAGTTCTCCATCACCTCATGAAGACTGTGTTGGCCTACATACAAAATCTAAAATCTATTTACTGGCTCAAAGTTCAAAGCCAATTATTATTATTTTTTTTTTAGAACGTTTTGTGTAAATTTTTAACAGTTTTAAATATTACCAAGGCAAAGCCATTTAGCCAAAAACTTTGGTTGTAGGTTGTTCAACCAAATAACTGTGATAGCCTTTGAAATATCAAACAAATTGGTAATTGTTACATGAACTTGCTTCTGTAAAATCTAGAAAATTCTGCATTGAAATTTCTTTCTTTCTTAATTTGATAGAAATGCATATAATAGTATATATGCAGATAATGTTTTATTTTAGAATGTAGAATTATAGGTTATAAAATACTATAATGTATGTTACCTGACATATGCTCTTGTGCCATTGCTTCCTGTGGTCTGCATGTCTCCCTTTCCGTGGAATAGTGTCCCCCATTAGTATTATTATACATTCTACCTGATACATGCTCTTGTGTCATTGCTTCCTGTGGTTTCCAGATCTCCCTTTCCACAGACATGGATGTGCTGCAGTTGAGGAGAAAATGAATGAATCAATATATTTATATGTTGTTGAATAGATGCAATCATAACTTAGATTTTTTTGTCTTACCTTTCATGCTCATATTTGTGCTCAGGCACACTCTTCCAACATGTAATGAGCTCTTTGATGAAGTCGCTTCGCTCAAGATTTTTATTAAAATCACACACTTTCCTTCCATTTCGACTGAGAACCTTTTCCAGGTGTTCATTTGTTACCTCGTTTGGCCTTGCTGCTGTCTTACTATCGCTACTGACCATAACTACAACAGTATTTTCTTCTATTTTCTTTCCGAACATTGTCTGAAAATGTGCAAATATTTCTACATCCCTCTGAGAAACATGGTCACGATGCAGAACAAATAAAATCATACATGGACTCCTAGACGCTGCCTCCATATAGCTTTTAATTACAGTCTGAGGCTCATTAATAACTGTAATCCATTGGACACCTATCTGCAGTGATACCTCTTCATCAAACGTGGACTGTTTCGGCAGGAAATGTTCAAACCCAAGAATATTATTTCCCACCAGACACTTACACCGGCTGTTTGTACCCAGCAGAAAAAATGTCTCCACAGAACTCGTCAGTTTGGCCATGTCTTGTAAAGAATTCCACAAAAGCCTTTTTAGTAATTAGCTCCTTTTGAGTTAGTAAGCAGCATTTTAATTAAAAAACACTTGCATTAAAATATGCATACTCTTGGAATCTGACTAAAGACTAGATGATATATTAGTACCACAAGTTGAGTTAAAGCTGGGCAAATCACAAGTATATTTTAGATAAAACCAGCTTCTGAAACATGCTTTAATGTATCAAATGTTTCAAAGATTCTCACTATTGAGCTTTAGCTAAAGTAAAATCTAATCATTTTAGAAGCTTACCTTTTGATGTAATGAAATCAGAAAAAAGTTTCAAAATATTTTACACAAAACAGACAAAAGCACAAAGAGAATTTTTGGTAAGCGTTTGCAGTAACTGAAAGTAAAAATCGAGTGATGTTTTTTTTTTTCTTTTTACTCCAAAAAGGGGTGTGCCAGTCTCAGTGGTAAAAATCTTATCACACAAACTACTTTCAGGTTTTCTGACCTAGAAACTGGCATGCAGTTTAGTGTGTTGAGAGCACCATACGAGCACCATGCACCTCACAAAGTGTTTTTAATTTAAACATTTCTCATATATATTTGTCTCTATCAGGTGTTCCTCACACATCATGAAAGTGAAGGCAAAACATTTAACCCTCTGGTGGCTAGTTGCAGTATAGGTGAAACTGGTAACTGATAAAAGTAATATACATTTAATTCTTATAGAAAAAAAATAGTTGTTTTAGTATATGTGCATGCACCTATGCTCAGCTGTTAAATATTTAAGGCCAGATTTTCGAACAGCTTATTAACAATTTTTCACTCCTATCAGTGGTTTTATGGGATTATTAATTTTCCCTGATTTATTGTGTAGTTCTTAATTGTGTATATTATGTTTTTTGTGATCTCTTTGGCGTGGTTTTTAAAATATTAAGTTTTATGAATAACTGAGAAATTTATTAAAATAGATAAAACAGTCCACTTGCTTAATTTGGGTCCTGCTTGTGATACTAAAACCGATCTGTTACATCTACAGATGGACTCCACAAAACATCCAAATGTATCCAGTGGTATCGGACATGAAGATGACAGCAGATCATTTAGTAGCAAGTTTTGAGGTCGGCCTGCACAGATTGGATTTATTGATCCAACACTTTTAAAAGATGCTGAATATGACTGAATAAACCAAATTTAGAAGTGCAGTAAACAAATGCCACAATTTGTTACGCAGGCAGGCCTGCTTTGAATGTTTATCAGTTTAGCATTACAGTTTAGTGGGTGAATTTTAACTCGATTACTGATTTATTTGTTCCATTTATCTGTATTTGACTGGTAATGTGTTCTCAGTTTAGTGAAAGATGGCCTGCAATACAATGCATTGAATTTGAGAGTGCTGTTTAAATTATGATTATTATTTGTTTTTTGTAAAAAGCAGTAACACTCTTTGCTTTTCTTGTAAAACTTTTGTAAAAGACTACATGAATTAGTGTACCAGGCCATGTAGTCTGCGAGCCTGCCGTTAGGGAGAGCTCTCGCGTCAGGTATACTCCCCCCTCAAACGCAATGTCAGCACGCCTCAGCGCTTGGTTCATTTACTGTCTCCCATATCAGGTAGAAAGTTCTTTAAAACACCTTATACAGTCGAAACTGATTATAAATACATAAGAACATTAATTAACAAACTGACTGACCGACCGACCAATATCTTATCAAAGTCGTGGGCGGTGTAAAATACATCTGATGTTTTTTTTCAAAGGTAACGTTACCTTTAAACATCACAAACTTTTAAAGTTTCAACTGGACTAGCATGATTGAATCCTTTTTATCTGGCAATAAGGGGCGCTCACGTGACTGAAATAGTTTTAGCATAATTGAGATTCGGTATCTGATAATATCTGTTCATGTAAAAATTTAAGAAAATCACACAGCGTGTATTGAATCCTTGTTGCTTTGTTTGACTGACTGAGACTTGTTTTCACATGATTAATGGAAGGGTGACGTTATAATAGTCTTAAAAGCAAAATTAACAGGCAAAAGAATATGTGAGTTTTATTTCATTCATAAATTTAAATTATACAAGTGACACTGTACTCCAGAAAACATTGTGTTGCATATGATTTATTCTATGTGCAAGACTTGCAAGCTTGACTTTTTAATATTTGATAACATAATTATTTTCCCTGTTTTCTGAGTCAGCAATAGGCCTTCATGAGACCTTCATGAGACCAACACTTAAGCGGCCTTGAAGAACACCACCACTGTGCAAGCCAACGACTAAAGTAAGGACAATTTAAAATCTAAGGGATAGTTTAATCACCCAAAAATAATAACAATAATTTTTTCACAATCAAGATGTTCTAAATCTGTGTAACTTTATTTATACATTTACTTATATGACACTTACATTTACATACATACATACACACAGCAGTTTTTTAAAATAAAAATTAATTCTTGCAAATATTAATGAATTTAAATATTTGGGTGAATTATCACATCAAATACTGTATGGTCAATCCTGTTGGTAATCCTGTATAATCAACTAATCATATGGCAATATTGCCATAACCAGTGTTCTGTGGAAGAGACCAGCCTCATTCTCCTGTAGCCAAAATGTTTTGATTGCCCTCTGGTGGCTAGTTGCAATATAGGTCATAAACTCTAGCATCTTCATGTGAGCAAAACTATGGAGATTTGCATGTGAAGACTACGTGTTGTGCAAGTGTACATAAGATTGCAAGCGTTCATTAAATTTGCAAGCGCAAGAAAAGATTTGTAAAATCAAGCGTGAGGAAAACAAGATTTGCAGTCTATTAATTTTTTTTGCAAGTGTAATTCATGTATTCCCACATGGAAAGAATCTATATGAGGATATATGCGCATAAATAAAACCTATATGCAGTACATATGCACATATATGATAATATATATGCGCATATATGAAACCTATATGCAGTATATAAGC
>JAUMHQ010000002.1:2173931-2184471 GCA_032361165.1 Enteromius paludinosus | reverse complement strand
GTGTATCTGGAATGAATTTTAGATCTTTAAGTCCATCTCATGAAAAATTGGAGCAGAAACAAAGGTGTTGCGTTTATATTTTTGTTGAGTGTATAAAGAGGAGCATTTTGATACAGTATATTTATTCGAGAGTGAATTTGCGTTTCCAGTGTTCCAATCTTATGTTCATATTAATGATATTAACGACCCAATGTTTTTAATGCAGCAAACATAGTTTTAAATGTGAAAGAAGTTAATGTACTTTTAAAAATCAAAACTATTAAAACAGCATTATTTTAAATTAATATAATAATATGTTAATAAAAAAAAAATTGTGTCTAAAAACAGCAAATCATGTCACTTTGTCTTTAAATAATGTTACTAAAGTCATTCTCCAACCTCACTCATACAGTGTTCGTTTTACTTGTGAAGCTCTTTAAAAGGTCCATAAGTTGCCTTGAAATTAAAATTACCCTGTAAATAGTGAAATAAACCTTTTTAATTTATATTTGTGTATTGGAAATGTATTTGATTAACATTTTTGATTAACATTTAGAGATATCTATTTGTCTATATTTTAAAAATATAATAAAAATTGGGCTAGTTAAGATGCTGATCAATACATAAGGATACACATAAACATACTAAGTAAGGATTACACATAAACACATTACAGTATGAATGAAAATGTCAGAATATAAGAAAATTTAAATTATGTTTATTCTGTGGTACCTAAAGAAATAATTTGCCGCCTGAGTGTTTTATTTTTATTTTTTATTTTTTTTTGATAGGAGCCAATGGCAATTGCTGGATTTTATTTTATTTTTTTCTGGAGCCCTGAATAGCTACTAAAGGAAACTATTCCAAAAACATCAGAGTGACGCTGGCCTTCATTCAAAAAAAAGATGTATGTTTATGTTTTCTGAATGTGTAATTATTGCAATATAAATGTACATTTCAAAATTGTACTGTTAGTTGGGATTAATCAATATTAATCATGATTAATTTCAGAAACATATGTGATTAATTAGTAATCAGTTTTTTTTTTCTGACACATAGTTGTATCTGCTGCAGTTTTACAGTGGATTGTGGCATGTTTTGTTATAGACAGATGTTGCAGTGCATAAAGTGAATACATATTGAAATAATTTTTTCCCCATTCTCTTTAAAATGACAGATTAGTGATCGGTTTCCTCTGAAAACAGATTTAAATATTCTGAGGACGGTTCAAATATTTTCAGAGACAGAATGTATTTAGCTGATATTCTAAACCATCTATAAAATAATGCATAAATAAGAGGATTCATGCAAGAATTCATATACATAATCCAACACATAATGTTTAAAACAGCTGATTCATTTGAATCATATCCGGGAAAAAGAGAGGCCATGTAATAAGGTATCCAACAAAGAAGATAAACTGCTATCACAATCCCCAGTGTTTTTGCTGCCTTTTTTTCTGACTTGCTGACATTTGTGACAGAGTTTATGAGCCGAGCTTGGTATTTTGCTGCACAGAAGATCTGCCCATATAAAGATATGATTACTGAACAAGGGGCAACTAATGAAACAATGAGGTCTGTTAGAACATACTCAAGCTTAACAGTAACAATACAGTCCCCGTAACATGTAATTGGGTTCTCTGTATTGAAGATAGCATCGTATAAAATAATAACTGAATATATGCTTGAACATAGCCAGTTTAAAATGATACAAAACCCAGCTTTGCTGGTTGTGACCTTTGTTGAATATTGCAAAGGATCTTTCACAGCAATGTAACGATCTATAGATATAAAAACTAAATTACCAAGAGATGCTGAAACAACCGTATAAAGGATAAATGGAAACAAAGAACAAAATGTCTCTCCAAAGTACCAACATGTCTCAATATATCTTATTCCCATCAGTGGTATAACAATCAGTCCCACAAGCAGGTCTGCCATAGCCAGAGAGAGAATCAGCAGGTTGGTTGGAGTGTGAAGTTGCTTGAAGTGAGAGATGGAGATGATCACCAGCAGATGCAGAAAAACAGTAAGAACAGATGCTAAAGAAATAAATATATATAAAACAATATATTCCACTTGAGGTTTGATTTCCTTTATGCACGACAAGTTGTTGCTTGAAAAGCAGTACTCGATTGCTTGCTTGTCTTGGTCTGCCATTGCCCTGTTAAGCATTTCAAAAATGTATTAGGAATACCACGAGTCTTAAAAAAATAAAACAGCTTCAACATTGCAACATTGTGTAGCTATAGATGAGTTCTCAAGCCTGTAGGAGTGTATCTTGATAATCCAATTTTGTGAATTTATTTATAATAAAGGGAACCCGGCCACACCATTACACTAGAGGGTTGTGCTGCTTTAAACACACCCATAAGTTCAATATTAATAACAATAGACAGATTTGTCAGTTGTTTATACTTAGCCTCTATTTTAAGAGTGAGTCAAGTCAAGCCAATACAGTTTGTGTCAAAGCAACTTATTTACATTATCAAAAAACAGTGTGTCAATAACGTAAAATGCAATTAAACACTCAAAAGATAAAACACTCAATTTTCAGTTAAAGGCATTTCATTATTGAGGTTAAAACACATATAGAATATTTGTTCCCTTTCGACATTTCACTCGTACTGCGTCTGCTAAGACGCATGGGGAAAACTCCTATTTCCCTCTAACTGAAGCCTATATAAAACGCAGTTTTATTATTTACTAAAACTGCTCGGTATCTGGGCCGTTGCTAGGTGACTTATTTTAACCAGTTAGGGAAGGACCAGCCAACAATGGGCCAATACCGTCGACCACACCCCCTTGGCGCGAAGTGCTGGTCCAATGGCTACGTTGGGCGCCAATCAGTGTGATATGGTGCAAATTTCGTCTATTTAAGACGAGGAACCACCAGCCATCTTCAGATCTTTCTCCTTCAGCGACAGAATCCCTTGCTGTCCCTGATTGAAACCTTCACAACTAGCTCCAAGTGTCACACGAGGATACCCCGGAGGATGGGCACCGCGATTGCATCCGCTGCCTCGAGAGGGACCACGCGGAGGCCGCCTTCGCGGGATCGGAGTGTGAACCTGAGCATGTCCACTCTTTGCTCTAGGCTCGCGTCCTTTTCAGGACGGGAGCCTAGCCCTCAGGCTCCGCCTGCTCGCAAGCGACAGTGGGGCAGAGGGCGGTGCCCCGAGTTGGATGATGTCACGCTGGCTCAGCCCCCGCATGACTCATCGCCTCGGGAGGAAGAGTCTCCCTCTGAGGAAGCCCGTCCCTCTGCTTCGGCGAGTGATCCTGGTCTCTTTCGGGATGGCTGATGATGATATGCGGGACGACGCATCTCTAACCGCTTCCGAGGTGGATGAGCTGCTGGGCTTGGAGGTCCCCGCCCCATCTGCGCCGTTGGAAGCCAGCTCTTTGAGACCGGCCGGGGATGGCGAGTTGTTCTGCGTCCTCGAGAAAGCGGTCGCCGAGCTGGGCTTGGACTGGTCTCCTCCGGAGGAGCCTGTGAGGAGCAGACTGGATGAGTGGTACCTGCCGGGACCAGCGCAACCCCACCGTCAGCGCTCCACTCCGTTCTACCCGGAGGTTCATGAGGAGCTCACCAAGTCTAGGAAGAGCCCCTACTCCTCCAGGCTGAGGACCAAGGCTTCCACCGCTTTCGCCTCCCTCGACGGGGCAGCTGGAAAAGGTTACGAGATGCTGCCACCCCTAGACCAGACGTTTGCTGCTCACCTCTGCCCCCCGTCTACAGCAGGATGGAGGACCAGACCAGGCCACCCCTCAAAGCCCTGCAGGACCACGTACTGGCTGGAAGGGCGTTTTCCTCCGCTGGTCAGGCAGAAGCTTCCCCTTGTCGAGGAGACAACACTCCCGGCCCAAGACCGCGCTGGACAACGGCGAGAGGAAGCAGTCCCAACCAGGAATGCCAGACCGCCCCAGAAACTGCATTGCTGCCAACAGCTCCCACAGCCCCGACAAGCTCTGGGCATGGTAAAACCCCAAAATGCTGCATTAGGACCCATAAAAGCGGTTTTGCAGGACGCCTTTTTGCAGTTTCGTACAATCACAAAATGTCATGAGTTGTCGGTCCCTTCAGCCGAAGCCCTTCAGCAAAGTCATACATACCACGGTCTTGAGCCCCGCCACACAAGTGCTCAGAGCCGAGATAGACACGCTGCTGTCGAAAGGGGCGATCCAGTGGTTCCCCCCTCATACAGAGAAAAAGGGCATTACAGCAGATATTTCCTGATCCCCAAGCGAGACGGCGGGCTCATTTTAGATTTTGAATCGCACCCTTATCAAATGGCCGTTCAAAATGCTAACTCTGCCGAAAATACTCTCGCAAATTCAGCCAGGAGACTGGCTGTTTTCACTGGACCTGAAAGACGCTTACTTTCACATTCAGATAGCGGAAAAAGCTCAGAGTGAAGCAGCTTGTGTCTCAGCGCTACACCCGTGGAAAGACATTCACTGGCTGCAAATAAATCCCTCTATATGTGATGAACAGGACCCAGACACCTCCAAGTCAGAATGGGGTGCGCTGTGCAAGGGCTCGCCAGCCTCCGGCCGGTGGTCAAAGGAGGACAGCGAATTACACATAAACTGCCTGGAAATGATGGCAGTGTGTCGCGCATGTCACTTCTTCCTCCCGCTGTTGAGGGACAGTCACGTTCTGGTGCGCTCGGACAGTATGACAGTGGTTTCATTCATAAATCACCAAGGGGGCCTTTCATCGAAACGCCTGTACAAGTTGGCAGCAAGCCTCCTAAAGTGGGCTCTGCCGAACTTTCGCTCGATAAGGGGGTCTCATATACCAGGCATTCTCAACCAGGGCGCAGACATGCTATCCAGGGGAAAGGTCAGCCCATCAGAATGGACGCTGCACCCCCAAATAATCCAGACGATCTGGCGCTTATTCGGAAAAGCAGAAATAGACCTTTTTGCCTCGGACGAAAACACTCACTGCCCGTGAAAACCCCCCTAAGTGTGACATTTAACTGATTTTGTCATTCTTACAACACCTGCTGGATATGGGCCGAGCTCGATCCACCCTCATAGCTTACGTGGCGGCTATAACAGCCCACAACGACCTGATAGCAGGACAAATCATGGAAAAAGATGCATTGCTAATCCAATTTCTGAAGGGCGCGAGGCGGCAGAGGCCCCCCCGCCCTCGCACTGTCCCATCGTGGGACCTGCCCACGGTACTGAATGCCCTCAGAAACCCGCCCTTTGAGCCCCTTCAGACGGCGACAGTGAAAGCGCAGACGCTTAAGACTGCCCTGCTCTTAGCACTTGCGTCTGTTAAGCGAGTAGGTGACCTGCAAGCGCTGTCTGTCAGCCCTGCATGCCTTGAATTCGGGCAAAATTACTCAAAAGTAATCCTGAAACCGAGGCACGGCTATGTACCTAAAGTACTTTCTACACCGTTCAGGGCTCAGGTGGTCTCTCTGCCCTCTGAGGGTCAGGATTCCAACCCTCTCTGCCCCGTCAGGGCATTGAGAGCTTATATTGAGCGCTCAGCTGACTTCAGACACTCTGAGCTGCTGTTTGTCTGCTTCGGTGTCCGCTCCAAAGGGCTGACGGTATCGAAGCAAAGACTCGCAAAATGGGTTGTGAATGCTGTTTCACTGGCTTACTCTTCAGCGGGCCTGGAATGCCCCCTCGGAGTTAAATGTCATTCTACCAGGTCCACTGCCTCTACATGGGCCTTGGCTAATGGTGTTTCTCTATCAGAGATATGTGAGGTGGCCAGCTGGGCTTCGCCGTCCCTTTTTGACAGATTTTATAATCTGGACATCCCAGCGTTGCACGCTAAGGTTCTCTCTGCCGAGTGACACTTGCTGTTCGAGCCGCTCTAACCCGACCGCGAACCAGCTTTTCTAAACAGTCCCGCTCCAAGTGCCGGACAGCGCTATTGCCTCTGAGCTCCCTTATACGTAGCGAGTCAGACCTTACTTATCAATACATGCTCTCTAACTGCAGCTCCTCTGCTTCAGTTATAGCCAGACAGTATTACGCTCTCAGTTCACTTCCAGCGCTCTCAGCGCCTTATTATCCAACTAAACTCCCTTCTGTGAGTGAGTTGGTCAAAGTTACAGTCGCTATAGGCTCCCTGAACTGCAATTGCCTTAGTTCCAGTCATAGCTCTGCGAATCTAAACTCTGAACTGTCCGGCACCCGCCGGTTTATACTGAGTGTATGCACATCTATCGTTGACGGTGCTGTGAGGCGCTAATACTTAACAACTCTACTTCCAATGAGAGTTATTATGACTCGCACTTGCTGGCTGCTGTATCCCACATCGGTCACTGCCTGGTTAAACACAGTTAAGGGCTCCAAAAACATCCCCGAAAATGGCCTGACTTAGTCTTTCTCACTGTTTGACCGCCCTGTGCTCAAAGAGACAACCGGCTTATGATTGCATCACTTCTATATTCTTTCACCCGCTGCATGTGCGCCGTGGGTGTAGGCTCTTAGCCTCGAAGTGATTGGACGAGGGTGCTTGTGACGTGTGAGACCTCGGGTTTCCCCTAAGTCCTCTCTCAGGCTTCAAGATTCCAGACCTTATAGCATGGCGGGATTGTACTGTGTTCCCCATGCGTCTTGGCAGACTCAGTATGAGTGAAATGTCGAAAGGGAATGTAAGGGTTACTTCCGTAACCCCTGTTCCCTGAGACATGGAACGAGTACTGCGTTCTGAACCATGCTATGAGAGGCTGTCGCTTCAGTCGAATTAACCTGAAGATGGCAGGCGGTTCCTCGTCTTAAATAGACGAAATTCGCGCCATATCACACCGCTTGGCGCCCACCGTAGCCATTGGCCCAGCACTTCGTGCCAAGGGGGTGTGGTCGACGGTATTGGCCCGTTGTTGGCAGGTCCTTCCCTAACTGGTTAAAATAAGTCCCCTAGTAATGGCCCAGATACCGAGCAGTTTTAGTAAATAATAAAACTGCGTTTTATATAGGATTCAGTTAGTGCAGACGCAGTACTCGTACCATGTCTCAGGGAAGAGGGGTTACGGAAGTTACCCTTACATTCTATATAGAAAACTGGGTGTTTTTCTCTATTCACGAGCTTGCGCTTCCTCATTATTGAATGGAACAAGTTAGCAAGTAAAATTTAAAGCAAATTTGGCAAGCTGTCCAGTAAGCGAGCCGGGAGAACGGCATGCACCGAACCCTTATGGCCTGAGCCCTAGCGAGGGCAAAGGTTCAGCGCCCGGCTTGAACTCCCGTTGTCCCCCAAAGAAGCTTTTAAGAGGACAGCGGCCAAATTTGCTGCCCACCAGAAGGGCAAGAGAATGGTGGAAGTGAATTTTTTTTTTTTTTTTTTTTTTTAACGCCTGGGTGCGTCTGCAGACCTGTTGGAAAAGCAGAAACATGGAAATAACAAGCAAAATGTCAATCAATGCTCATGGGCAAGAAAGGGGATTAATAAGGAATTTTAGGCTGGGGGTGGCTCCTGCGGAAGCCGGCAAGGAACCCTCTGCGGAAAAGGATCTGGGTTGAGGTTGGCTTCTGCGAGACCCTAGGGAATATGCTAGATAAGTTAGGGTCAGGTTTGGGAAGGGCTGTGGTTGGGCTGGTTAGGGTTTGAATGGCTTGGCGGATGGAAGCTGGGCAGAGCGAATGTAGCTTTTGAAAGCATCGGATGACCAGCGACCTAGGGTCTGGATTTGGTTAGGGGTGAGACCTCTTCGGCTGCTGAGTAGCGGCTCTAATCGGTAAGGAGTGGGAAGAGAATCTATCGAGGGAAAAAAAACAAAATCTTGAAAGAACGGTTTTGAGGTGCTTCTGGAACCAAAACATTGAAGTGGGTTGGTTGAGCTCGTCGATGAAAGGGGTCAAAAGGGGAGGAGGCGAATGAGATTCTGTAGGCTAGGAAAGCTCTAAGGGTCTGGAATAGTTGGGTAGGGGACTGGAGACTGAAAGATTGAAAATTTATATGTAGTGCCCTTTATTGAGCTGGTCTGTTTTGCTATGCTTGATATGGAAGGTCATGGTTCCGTGGTTGAGGATTGTGAGATCTGAAATGGTGGGATGGATGTTTGGGTTGAAGGGAGAGTTGGTGGTGAATTCGGAGACTCTGAGGAAACTGAAGAAAGCAAATTGAACATGGCGTCTAGTGTGCGGTTAATAAGGGGGGTGCTATAGCTTAGACGGAGGGTGGGGATGCAATGGGTGAGGATTTCTAGGGTTAAGGGAAGCCTTTGGTCGGGGCGTGAAGGGTTTTCTTTTTGGATACCTTTAATTAAGAGGTTGGTTTGGGCGTTGGTGATGGGGGGATGGGGAGCCAAAAAGGAGTTTGTGGAAGAATTGGATTCCACTGTGGTATCCTTTGATGGAACTAGCTTGGAGGAGTCTGAGTGAGCTGAGGTAGGAAATGAAAGAGATTATTTATGGTAGGGAAAAATGGGGGAAGGGAAGGTTGTAGCTTTGGTGGAAGGCTTTGAATGCCTTCCAGGTGGTGAGGTATTATTGCAAGGCTCTAGGGGCTACGGCTTGGATCATGGAATTTAAGGATTGCTCATATAAAGGTCTTAGGGGGTGGTTTAGGGGAATATTAGCTGCGAAAAGGGAGGTGCTTGGGTCGGCAGGGGGTCGCCAGTGTCCTGAATTTCTGGAACAGAAAACGGGAAAGAGAGTCAGCAATGGTATTTTCTTTACTGGGAACGTGCGTTGCAGTTATTACAAATTGGTTTAGAGCAGAAATCCAGACAAGGCGTCTGAGAAGTGTCATGATAGCGGGGGAATGGGATCTTTGCTTGTTGTTGCAATGGACGGTTGCTTCGTTGACGCAATGCACGACTATGCAAGAGGTGGCCCATTCATTACCCCAGAGGGCGGCTGCGGCGACTATGGGGTATAGTTTGTAGAGGGCGCTTGAGGCTTGGTGGGGCGGGATTTCGACTAGCTCAAGGGGCGAGGGAGAGGCGAACCATCGGTTGTGATAGAAGCCTCTGAAGCCTGTGGAGGGGGTGGTGTCCGTGAATAATTGGATATCAACGGGGGTTAGATAGGCAGTCATTATAGTAAAGAGATCCATAGCTGGATTTCGCGGAGGCAGGGTTCAATTAGGGTTATGAGGTCGTCTAGGGAGGGAATGGATGCGGCTAGAGTTAGCAGGTGGGAGATGAAAGGTCGGCCCTGGGGAATAATGCGCATGGCAAAGTTTAGGTGCCTCAAAAATGAGAGAAATTCTCATTTGGTGCGCTGGGGTTGGGCTAGGAAATTATTGGAAATGATTATGATTATATCCAGTTTTTTCTTTTGGGAGGGAAGCTTAGAATTTCTGGGAGTTGAAGTTAATGCCTGGAAATTCAACGCGAGTGTTGGGGCCAAAAGTTTTTCTTGGGCTATGGGAATCCCTAGATCCCTAAAACTTTGAGGCCGGTTGATAGACCAGAGGCGGGAGGGGCGTGGGGTGGAGTGATGACAATGAGGTCATCAAGGAGGTGGATGAGGTGGTGGATCTGATAATAGTTAGACAGAATCCAGCAGATGGCTTCAGAGAGCATGTCAAATATTTCAGGACTGCTTTGCATCCGAAGGCTAAAGGGATAGTTCACCCAAAAATGAAAATTTGTTGTTTATTTGCTTACCCCCAGGGCATCCAAGATGTTGGTGACTTTGTTTTCCTCAGCAGAACACAAACGAAGATTTTTAACTTTAACCATGGCAGTCTGGTAGTCATTTAATGGAAGTGGATGGGCACCAAACCTTTCAAAGTATAAAAAACATTCACAGACAAATCCAAATTACACCCTGTGGCTAGTGACGATACATTGATGTCTTAAGACACTAAACGATCGATTGTTGTGAGAAACTGAACAGTATTTATATCATGTTTTACCTCTAATAGACAACCATGTCCAAACCGTCTGTGAATGTTTTTACTTTGAAATAGAATAGGTTTCGCCAACGGATGCCGAAAGGTGCCAGAAATCTGGGTGGATGGGTATGATTTTGAAAGTTGGAAGTGATGTCGACCTTTGCTAACCATGCACCTTTGCCAACTTTTTTTTTTTTTTTTTATTTCTATGGCTTGGTCAACGTTGTGATAAAGCAGGGAAAATTCCTCGAGGGGAATCAGGCTGTTGATGCTGGGAACGTGGGAATTATGCGGGGAGGAGAGGTCGATGATCAGCAATTCTCAGACAGTGACTGTGACTTTATGATCAGGATTTTAGTCCAGGTTAACATCTTCTAAGGTGGAGCTAGTTTAGTAGGCTACATTCCAGTTACTATTTTATTTATTTATTTATTTTATTTCCTGACAACGGAAACCATTAGATTAATTAAACTCTGGTACAGCCTTCATTCGCGGTTCAGACACACTCTCTCTGTCTAAATCTAGATTAAAGACCCATCTTTTTAGCCAAGCATTCGAATAACGCATCTCAACCTTTCCTGCCATTATATCTGATCATATGTTCATTATTAATCTTTTAGCTCTGGTTTAACAAATTTTCATTTTCTTAGTTTGAACTGCAGCTACGCTAATTTTGTTCCTCTTTGTTCTGTTTCTACCATGGGATTGTCATCCTGTGGTAACTAGGAATTAA
>JAUMHQ010000002.1:2145429-2160044 GCA_032361165.1 Enteromius paludinosus | reverse complement strand
TTCAGGTGTGTTTGATTAGGGTTAAAGCGAAACTCTGCAGGGCTGCGGCTCTCCAGGACTGACGTTCGCCACCCCTGCTTTATAGTGAGGTTGATTGGTAAGTGACAGGTGTTAGTAATCAGGCGATAATGATCTTGTGACTGAGTGCTGTGTGCTTGCGGTGGCTGTAGTCTCTGGAGCAGGTGAACGTGACGACGTGACAGTGGTCTAGTAAATCCTGATTTTGCCAAGTTCGATGTGTCCCTAGGTCAACATATTTTGTTGATCCTGGAACAACATTTTAATGCAAAAATATAATCTTGACCATATCTCTACACCTAAGCCTAACCTTACCCATGAGAATTGCCTAAAATCAGGGGATAGATGACTGGCACTGATGTACAAGAACCAATCACTGATTGTAAGCCTAAACTTCACAAAATCACAGAGATGTTGACCCAGGGACATGTTGCACTTGGTAAAATCAGGTTATCGGATTGGTTTACCACATACAGCGCAACAGAATTGAAAGGTTTTTTTCAATAAAACCTAAATACATTTTTAAGAGCATTTACAATAAATTATTATGAAATAATAATTATATGATGCTCAAAAAAAAAAAAGAAAAAGATAATTATTCTGAATGATTAAGATTCTTAAGTGATAAACCCTTAGATTTTCCAGTTGTATATCGTCACATCAAACATTGGGAGAAGAAATGTTTATAATTATGCAGCATCAGAGTCGCGGTAGATGGGTGGGTCAGTCTGGGCCAGTCACTGTATAAATTAAAGCACAGTAAGGAGTACAGAACAAACTCCTAACAGGAGGACACTAACTCATGGCCTATGAGACAGAGACAGATCATGAGACTCAATACTGCTTTCCTGCCATCAACTCATCATGTATCAAGGGAAAACGCTCCAGGCATGAATACAATATTATTTACATGTTTGTATTATTACTGTCAGCATGGACTGTGTTTTTGAATCTGCTGGTGATCATCTCAATCTCCCACTTCAAGAAGCTTCACACTCCAACCAACCTGATTATTCTCTCTCTGGCTATAGCAGACATGCTTATAGGACTTATTGTGATACCCACAGAGGGCACCAAACAAATTGAGACATGTTGGTACTTTGGAGACACTTACTGTGGACTGTTTGTGATCATTGTTAGGTTGCTCCTTTCTGCATCTCTTAGTAATTTGGTATTAATTGCTGTTGATCGTTATGTGGCTGTGTGTCACCCTTTAATGTACCCACAGAAAATTACCACAACAAAAACCTTAATAAGCATTTGTCTCAGCTGGGTTTGCTGTTCAGTTTACAATATTTGGTATGTTATTAGTAACGGATATTTTAACATGTCAGACAGAACACTGTGTTATGGCCAGTGTATTGTTCTGATTACTAATGCTTGGAAATTCATTGATTTGATAGTTTCCTTTTTATTTCCTTGTACAGTGATCATCACTGTGTATTTGAGAATATTTTATGTTGTGCAACGGCAAGTAAAAGTTATTAACTCTCAGATGAAAGGTGTAAAATGTGTAGTGGAAGTTTCTGTGAGGAGGAAATCGGAGAGTAAAGCTGCTCTGACGTTAGGAATCATTGTGACAGCTTATCTGCTTTGCTGGATTCCATTCTACATCTTTTCTCTAACAACACCCACAGCAATCTCTTCTACTACAATGACATTTCTAGCATGGACCTTTCACATGAACTCAGGTTTGAATCCTATTGTCTATGCTTTATTTTACCGCTGGTTTAAAATAACAGTTAAACATATTCTTACTTTTAGAATATTTCAGCCAGCATCATCTCTGATGGACATTTTTACAGATTATCATTCATAATTTAGGCTTTTAGTTCTATTTTTGAAATTGTAGCATAATCTCTTTGTGATCAATACCTGGAAAATATACCATATGTAAAATGAATTTATACGATAACGAACAACATATACAATTCAATTAATATTAACTTATTTACTAACCATCATGTTCTTGATCACATTTTTCTTTTTACTTTTTTAAAAAACAAATGGAGATGTCAAAGGACTGTCTGCCCTTTTCACTTTCACTGTAAAAAAAAAAATATATATATATATATAATAATAATAATAATAATAATAATAATTAAAAAACATTAATAATGAATTAGACGGTTAGATAATATCCAATATGCCTTTTTTGTGTTTTCAGAAGCAGCATGACATGTACACTTCACGGGTAAGGCAATTTTAGAGTTCACTGTGACAAAAAAAAAAAAGTGAGATGTAGACAAACTAATAGAAATGTAGATAGTACATCTTTAAGTTTATTTCATTAAACAAGAAAATGTTTAAACAGAAAGTAGTTCAATGTCATAAAAAAACCCAGAATTTTCACTTGTATTTGTATGTTGTGTATTTTTAATGCTTAATAAAGATTATAATCTTACTGTTAGCTTAAATTCTCAAAATCGTATGTAATCAAATATCTACTAGTTATCAAATTACTTGCAATGCAGCAGTTCTTCAGTGGCTACCAGTTAAAGCTCACATCAAGTTCAATACATTGATGCTTGCATTATGGCCATGGGTTCCACACATTCCCTCTTAACCTCAAATCTTACCAGTTTGCATGCCCTCTAGAAAGCAGTTAGCTCAGTTTGCCACATTTCCTCTCTTTTACTTCAATAAGAATAATTTTAGTTGCACTACAGCATAAATAACCTAGACATGGAGAAAGAGGATTTTAAATAAATACTACAGATTATTATAAAACATTATTTGATTCTCACAAAAATGAAAGTTATTTTGATTTGTTACATTATGTTTTAAAAATGACTAAATCTTAGATTGTGTATCCATCATATCAATAGTTAGTGGAGGAAAATGATTGCATAATTAGGCAGCATCAGAGCGGGCAGTAGATGGGTTGGTCCAGACACAGTATAAATCTAAGCACATTGAAAAGAGCAGAACAAACTCTGAACAGGAGAAGACTCACTCATGGGCTATGAGACAGAGACAGATCAGGAGACTCAATACTGCTTTCCTGCCATCAACTCATCATGTATCAAGGAAAAACGCTCCAAGCATGAATACAATATCATCTATATGTTTGTATTATTGCTGTCAGCATGGACTGTGTTTCTAAATCTGCTGGTGATCATCTCCATCTCTCACTTCAAGAAACTTCACACTCCAACCAACCTGCTCATTCTCTCTCTGGCTGTGGCTGATCTGCTTGTTGGACTAATTGTGATACCCATAGAGGGCATCAAACAAATTGAGACATGTTGGTACTTTGGAGACACTTACTGTGGACTGTTTGTGATCATTGTAAGGTTGATCCTTATTACATCTCTTAGTAATTTGGTACTAATTGCTGTGGATCGTTATGTGGCGGTGTGTCACCCTTTTTATATACCCACAGAAAATAACCACAGCTAAAACTTTAATAAGCATCTGTCTCTGCTGGTTTTGCTGTTCAGTTTACATCATTTGGTTTGTAATAAGTAACGGATATTTTAATATGTCAGACAGAACACTGTGTTATGGCCAGTGTATTGTTCTGATTACACCTGCTTGGAAATTCATTGATTTGATTGTTTCCTTTTTATTTCCTTGTACTGTGATCATCACTACATATTTGAGGATATTTTATGTTGTGCAACAGCAAGTGAAAGTTATTAACTGTCAAATGAAAGGTGTCAAATGTGTAGTGGACTTTTCTGTGAGGAGAAAAACTGAGAGTAAAGCTGCTCTAACGTTAGGAATCATTGTGACAGCTTATCTGCTTTGCTGGATTCCATTCTTCATCTGTTCTCTAATAAAATCCACAGCAGTCTCTTTCACTACATTGACATTTCTAACATGGACCTTCTATATAAACTCAGGTCTGAATCCTATTGTCTATGCTTTATTTTACAGCTGGTTCAAAATATCAGTTAAACACATTCTAACTCTTAGAATTTTTCAGCCAGCATCATCTCTGATGGACATTTTTTCTGATTGTCATTAAAAAATTACAGCTGGGATTTATTTGCTTTATTTTATTTGTTTTTACGGTAACACTTAGTATTGTGTAAATCCCTTACACAATAAGTAAGGGATAATGTACAGCCAGCAGGTTGTTATCGAATAAAGCCCTTCAGTCTTTTACAACAACCCTCAGCTTCGCATCAGGCTACTGATAAGCCTGTCGGGCTTCATTCTGCAATAACAACCTGCTGGGTGTACATTATCCGGCTTATTTCACAGCTTCTTGGCCCAAAAGTAGATAATAAAACAATAAATAAAATACAATAATAAATAATTGTTTTAACCAGGGTGTCTGTCGAGTCAATTTCTATCCACTGCTGAAATCCACTGCTTTTGCTTTTTCCACACATGTTGAAATTAATGTTGAAGTCCTCCATTTTAACTTATGGCTAAGCATTTTTAAGCCACAGGATGGCACCAAACTGTCAGCAGCGCGAAGTGATATAATTACTAACAGTCAAGATGATTCGTAGTATCCGGATGAGCATGTGTTTACCGTTTGTTATCTGGGAATAACAAACCTTGGAATCTGGCTGACCAAACAGAATAAAGTATTCCATGAAGCCATGTAATAACATTAGTTAATTTATTAACTAACATGAACACTACATTTATTACATTATTTATTAATTTTTGTTAAAGTTAGTTTATAAAAAACATCATTGTTAGTTATAACAATCATTCATTGATAATTCATTGATCATGTTAGTTGTCAGAGCCTGTCATTGAAAAAATGCCTCTGAAATTCAATATTGGTCGACCTCTAGTTGCTGTCACTTTAAAGCGTAATGTAAAGATATATTACAGTGACACACATCTGGCTTGCGGCAATTTGTTGATGTTTACATAATACATTAAAAACAGTTTTTATGTGTTGTCATATATTGACAATTTGCTAATTGTGTGTCAAATAATAACACACGGTTGTCCAGTTGTCAAAATCCCCAATAACTGTCAAAAGTGTTGCAAAAAGTAAAATCAAAAGTTTAATGGGCTGTGTGGTGTCCAGTCGGTTCCGATATCACAGCCGAAATAGCGGTCATTCATTTCAGCGGTTCTAGACCCGCAAATGGCGGGTTGTAGTCCTGTAGCACGACGAGAGGGGTCGTGTTCAGCCCAGTCAGAACCAGTTGTGCAGCCCGGTGAGCTGCTTTCGGCAAACCCTGTGTCTGATCCGCAAATAACGGGTCCTAGCCCTGTTTCACGATGTAGCGAGTGGTGTAAAGCTCAGTTTGTCCCTGTTTAACAGCCAAAGAGGCTGTTTCATGCCCTGTCAGTCCCAGTTCTACAGCCAGGGGTGTTGTTTCAAGCCCAGTCGCGGGCTATCCATTCGGCTCCTAAGTCTGGAGCATCTGGAAGCCATTTCTTATAGGGGGGGCTATGTAATGATCAGCTGGATGTGCCAGCCCAGCTCAGGGGATGGCACTCCAGCACCCAGCAAACTCTCTGTTTTTTTGTTTGTTTTCATGCACTCATTGCCACAAACTCATGTCTCCGCCCCGCTTGTCAGTTTCATGGTGTTTCATTGTTTGCTCCAACCATTGACCTAGTTTCACATGTATAAAACCCGGAAGTGTTTGTGTGTTGCCACGGTCCATTGCACGGTCGTTCTTTCGTGTTTTCTTCCGTGTTCTTGTATCTCATTGTTCTGATTTATTGTTGCCGACCCCTGCTCTCGTTTGGATTATCGCCTTTGCTTCTCCCATTGGACTCTGTTAACTGTTTGTTTCGACCTATGCACAGACTCTGACCATTCTCTTGCTTTGCCTCTACCATTGTTGTTCACCAGTGATGAGCCAGCCTGTCTGTGTTTGCCCTGTCTATCAATAAATACTCTGCATTTGAATTTGCACGCCTCATCGTCTCTCAGCCTTGTGACACCACCTCAATAGCTACTTTTAATTTTTTTTATGAATTGCTAAAAAAAAAACAATACTGTCATGATGCACATTTTTCCTCAGTAATCAGTGACAAATAACAAATGTTTTTGTTATTGATTTCATTGTCTATATTATCAACATGCCTCTGCGCCACTGATTTTAAGGAGTGCCTGTAAAAACACATTTTTCATACATTACACATTACTGAATACTATGAATATTTAAATAGTAGGTGGGTTTAATACAGTATAAAGAAACCTCACATTTAATGGGATGTCCCTGTTTTCTGCATATATAAATTAGTTGTGTCTGTGAAGGAAAGGAGAAAGCCAAACATACAGCTTGACAAATGGTTCGAACATTAAGGACAAGCTACAAATAAGTATATAAATAATTGTGAAAATTGAGCATCATGGAGAATAACAGCCAAGGAATAAAGTTTTGCTTTCCAGACAACAATTTGTCTTGTTTCAAAGACAGCAAACCTGAAGGGGAATATGCCGTTTTGCTTATTTTCATTTCTTTAGCATCAGTTTTTACAGTGTTTCTGAATCTGCTGGTAATCATCTCCATCTCTCACTTCAAGCAGCTGCACACTCCAACCAACCTGCTCATTCTCTCTCTGGCTGTAGCAGATCTGATTGTGGGGTTATTTGTTATACCATTCATGGGCATCACGTTCATAGAATCATGCTGGTATTTTGGAGAGATATTTTGTTCTCTTTTTTTATTTATTGCTTTTATGGTTGTTTCTGCATCTCTTGGTAATTTAGTCTTCATATCTGTAGATCGTTACATTGCTGTAAGTGATCCTTTGAGATACACAGTAAGAGTCACAACTGATAAAGTTGTGTTTTGTATTATTGTGAACTGGCTTTGTTCTAGCATTTATTCTGTCATTATTTTATACAATTCTATGTTTTACCCAAAAACTCAGGACGGGTGTTATGGGGACTGTTCAGTGTCTTTCAAATCTGAACATGTTGTCACAGACCTCATAGTTACTTTTATTGCCCCTTCTTTTGTAATCATGTCTATATATGTGAAAATCTTCTGTGTTGCAAAATATCAGGCCAAGGTTATAAATTCTGCCACAGGTGTCAGTAGATCACAAAGAAAGGCAGCAAAAACATTGGGGATTGTTGTAATGGTTTACTTCATGTGTTGGATACCATACTATATTGTCACTCTTATAGAAGGAAATGAATCAACAGTTGAATTTAATGTTACATGCTGGATTTTGTACATGAATTCCTGTATGAATCCACTTATTTATGCTCTGTTTTATAAATGGTTTAGAATATCGGCTAAACACATTGTGACTCTAAAAATATTTAAACCATCATCAGAATTCTTCAGTGTTTATCCAGAGGATAAATGATTAGTTTATCATTTTAAAGTTGCTTGTTTCTTTTTACAGTGATTTTTACTTTGTATTTAAGGATGTCTTGTACATCAGTAAGTCAAGAGGAAATCTGAGATCAAATCAGCTCTGACATTAGGATTCATTGTGACAGTTATTTTTTGCTTTACTGGATTCTTGTCTTTTTTTTTTTTTTCAAACTGATGTAGTATTGTCAAGCTGTATTTCACACTCCAAAGCTGACATGTATGTGGAGTTCATGTTAATGCAATGAAGGCCTCAACAATGATGAAGATTTCTATTTCTAAACAAGTTAAAATTATTTACTGATACTACTGTATTATCATCACACCTGTTTTCACTATAAATATATATTAGAGATAGATTAATATCTATTTTTTAACAGTATTTTAGAAATCTACATAATTATTTTAACTAAAATTTAGTAAGATGATGTCACCATAAGCATGAAACAAATGAATCACATGATTATTATAAACAATTATTATTAAAATATAGTAATTTATCATTGTGTCACAAGTTAACCCAGTACTTTAATGAACCTTGTTTTTTTGTCAAAAAGCTTTGAAAATCTTTCTTTGAATTTTGTGTTTAGATACTATCATAAGGATATGAAACACTACTGGAGCATTTGCAGTCCATCAGCACTAAATAGCTTTACCTACAGTACAAGCATATCTATATCTAGGGTTTGAAAATTAGTGAGGTTGTGGGGTGTGGTTAAGAACTGTCTTATAATAACCCCTACAAATACAACTAATAATATACACTAAACACTTAAAAAGAGACTTATACGTACGTAGATGTTTTCTCTGTTTTAGATAGATAAATGCTGTTAAATTATACTGTACCATATTTTATCAGTTTTTTATTCTATTCTGTATATCTACTACACCAAATGAAATAGCTTAGACTTGTTCATGGCTATAGTGTTTGCATATTTTATTTCATTCTGTAACCTATAGTTCTACAGATCTATGTATTAGTGTTCTACTCTATGAACCGTTGCATACTGTAATACAACTGAATGTCCAATAAAGCTGTTCACATTATATTTTCAGAAGTCATACATAAAACAAGTATAGAAAGCAAACAGGACCCATTAATACTACACTCTCACATACTCCTTAAATCCTGATTTATAATCACGACATCATCTGATGAAATCAATATATTTCAAACTTAACGCACACTAATAAGACTATATGTAATTTTGTCTTATTCTGCACGCCGCCAGTGTATGAGTAAGAAACTGTAACAGGTCCTTGGAAGTGCTGTTTGTACTCTTTTATTATTGACAAATCTGCTGTGGTACGGCCAATGAAAAACGCTGTTGCCCCGCCCCGTGTGACGTCACACGCACGCGGTCGGAACTGTTGAGGATGGCAGATGGAGATAAGCAGCTTCTGATATTGTTTATTTTAACAGTTTTCTTAAATGATAAACTAATTAAATTGTATGCATATGATAACATGCATTTCACAAGTATTTTGTGCATGTTTAAAAAGTTAGTAATAGTGCCATCACATGGTAATGTGAAGTCACACAGGGCGGGGCAATGCAACACAGCAAACTCCAGTCAGTCAGTTTCACCTGATGACTTTTAATATGAGTCCGTTTTGTCTGAAGACTTTTTGTCTGATGCCTTTTAATCTGAGTCCGTTTTATCTGAGGACTTTTCGTAACACTGAGGTCACGGCCCGGCTATGTGCCAAAGGATCCCACTACTCTGTTTAGAGACCAGGTGGTGAACCTCCAAGCACTGCCCTCGGAGGAGGCAGACCCAGTCCTAGCTTCTCTCTGTCCGAGCACTGCTACATTGACCTGACACAAAGCTTCAGGAGCCTCATGTACAAAGGCATAGAATTAATACTAAAACACTGCGTACGGACAATCCTGTAAATGTGCGTACGCACAAAAAATTCAGATGTATGAAACACTGTGTACGCGGAATCCCACGCATATTCTCTTTGTACATCCAAATTAACGTGAAATTCAGCGCACATGCACTAGTGCTAAACCCCTCCCTGCCTCCTCCCCTGTATAAATATGTTAGTGACTCGAAAAAAAGAAACGAAAAAGCAATGGCAAATGCATGCAAGCAAGAAGAGAAACTTCACAGAATGCGAATTTGAGGTGCTTCTATTGGTGTAGACCGTAGAAAAACTGTGTTATTTGCAAGTTTGTCCTCCGGAATTTATAACAAACGATAAAAAAACATTCACATGAACGTGCCCTTGCTCTTGATATATAATCACTTAAATGAACAGCGCTTTGTTTTTAATTTGAAAAAAAGAGCTTTACGAGGCCTCCTATATTAATACAATTATGCTTGCTGCGATTATGAGCATAAATGCATTATCATAATTAAAGTATTGCATTTACATGAGGTAAAGTTTAATGACAATACTGCCAAGATCTCATAATAAAAGCATTAAGAGGGTCTATGTAAATACACTCACTGCCATTGCTATAGACTAAGGGTTGTATACATTTGCAAATGCTTTTATATGTTCTCAGTCATATAATTGTTAAAACAATATTGTGTCAATTAACCCATTTGATCAATTCTAAATTAATGAAAATGTTCTTAAGTGTTGGTGCGATACTTAGTAGTGTGCAATTTAAAACATTTGCCTCTAGGAGTCGCCAACCGAACTTAAAGCAAATACGCACAAGAAATAGTCGTACGGCAGATATGGAGTTGATGTGAACCAACGCATATTCTCACGTTCATTTCATTGTTAGTAAATCCCAACGTGAGCTTGAAATATGGCGTACGCACAGTGTTTGATCTTACGCAGCGTTGATACATGAGGCCCCAGGACTTCAGACCAGCTCTTTGTTCTGTCATGGAGACCGGCAGAAGGGTAATGCCTTCTCTAAGTAGAGGATATCCCACTGTATAGTGGATGCCATCACCCTGGCCACTCAACAAGAAGTGTGGCATAGTCCTGGGCGCTGGCACGTGCAACTCACTGGCAGATATCTGTAGAGCTGCCAGCTGGGTGACCCCTAACACGCTTGCTAAGTTCTATAGCCTTCGTATACAACCGGTATCCCGCTGTGTTCTCACCTCTAACTAGTAGAAGCACTGAGAAGCCCGGTTTCGGGTCGGCTTATTAACTGCTCCAGAGTGTACATACAATAGGCCTTGTTGAGCCAGTTTAGAATTAGAATATACAGAACAGGTAGGCTAGATAAGGAAGGGGCTTTTATGTATATACATTTTTTCCAGAAATAGGATGTTAACAACATGTCATCTTTGTTAACAAGCCTATTGTGTGTTCAGGGAGGACCTTTATAAACCCTGATATCAGTGTGATCTTGTGTTATTTGCTTATCATTGACTCCAAGAATAAGCCATTTAATAACTGTTAGTTGGTCAAAAAAATAAGAGACTACTATGCAACTGCCCCCTAGTGTTGTAAGTCAGACCTCTGTGGCTCTCTCTGACAGTCATCAGCGGGAACCACCCCTGGAGTATTAGTTTTCCCGCACGGACCCATTTCACCCGTACACCTCTCTGATTTCAGCGACAGGTGTCGCTCATTCTCACCGCTATTTAAGCTCCAGGTCCACGCTTGTTAGACGCAAAGTTTTGTTCTGCCACAGCGACAATTCCAAGTGTTTATCTTTGTGATTTCGGACTTATGTGTTTACCATTGGACTGCCTTTGACAACTGAACCTTTGCTGGATATCTCGACCCTTGCCTGGACTATCGATTCTGAATTCTGCCTGTGACCCTGAACTCTTGCCTGGATACTGACTCTGCCTTGTCTTGCTTCCGTTGTTCCTGTTATCTGGTATTTTATCTTTTCCTGTTTGACTCTGTTGTTAAAAAAAGCCTGCTTTTGGATCTCAAGATGTCTGACACTGACTCACATCTAGTCTTCATTGAGCAGAACAAAGACCAGAGGTTCTCTCTATTGTTATGAACATTGAACTTATGGGTGTGTTTAAAACAGCATCAACCCTCTAGTGTAATACAATGTGGCCAGGTTTCCTTTACTATAAATAATGCCACAAAATTGGACCATCAAGGCACATTCCTATAGGTTTGAAAATCCATCTATAGCTTCAAAATGTTGCTATGATAAAGCCGCTTTATTTTTAAGATTTGAGGTATTGCTAATACATTTAATACATGAAATGCTTAAGAGGAGAATGGCAGACAACTTAAGCAACAACTTGTTGTGCATCAAGGAAATCAAACCTCTAGTGGAGTACATTGTTTCATATACAGTGTTGGGGCTAGTTACTCAAAAAAGTAATATATTACATATTACTCTCAAAAATAGTAGTGCCCTACATTACTTTATTACTCTCTGGAGAAAGTAACTATAGCTCAACCTCAGGTCAAATTTATGTTAACAATCATGGCATTAAACACTTGGCTCAGACTTGAATGTACAGGAGGATAGTATTGTATACACACCTTTTTGTTGTCTGAGTTTAAAATGTGCATCTGAAATGTCAGTGATGTCCGCACTGTGCTCTCTCAAGGACCGCGCACAGTATCACGTTTCTCTGTGCAGCATGTGGTCCCTGCTCGTGTACTGACCCTGCCTTGCCCTGTCTCTGATATCACTGTTTGCTGGTGTTTTGACTCTGTAGCCAGGTTAATAGACTGCTGCAAATGGATCCTTCTCAGTCTTCACAACAGAAGGCCGCGCTGCATAGC
This sequence comes from Enteromius paludinosus, assembly GCA_032361165.1. Lineage (NCBI taxonomy): Eukaryota > Metazoa > Chordata > Actinopteri > Cypriniformes > Cyprinidae > Enteromius > Enteromius paludinosus. The sequence goes on along the minus strand of JAUMHQ010000002.1, from coordinate 2,148,084 downwards.
GATCCAGCAGCGTTATGAACTGTCCACCGAACTCTCTGCCCAGGTCTCCCAGCTTGCTATTCACCAACATCAGCTCAGCCGGCTAACCACGCTAACAGAGGAGCTAGTCAAGGCAGTCCAAGGCTTCCTCCTTGCCGCACCGGACCAAGCGGCCAATCAATCCCCAGCACCCAACACTCTTGCAGGGGTGGAGAACCGTGGTGGAATATGCATTTGCATTTCAAATGCTAGTGGCCCAAGCAACCAGGGTGGAGGATACGTTAAAACTCCTCTTTCGTAAGGACTAACCACCGAACGGCAGTCTGAGCTGGCCTGCCGAGAAAAGTCGAGAGGCCTAGGAGAGTTGATCTCACCCTCGAGGTTGACAATCTCATCCATTCCTGCCGACCAGGCGGCGCTACGCATACAGCTGGGGTTTACTCACCTGATGATTACTCACCCCACTACCACCAAGGAGTTTCATAGAGAGCACCTGGAGAAACCAATCCCTTGACCTCGGAAGACCCTGGCGTCTAGCATCAGGAGCTGCTCGCAGGGGGGGAGGGCTCCTGACCGCCTCCTCTGCTCGTATTTCTGTTTTTTATTAAATGCTGTCGGCTCATCATCATTGAAAATCGCATGGGTATGAGCAGAGAAAAACGCTGAGGATATTCACACACGATATTCGTCACGGTATGTAAAGGCCTTCAACATGTATAAAGAATATCTCCTTGAGTTTGACACTTTGATCTTTTCTATGCACTAATAGTTTGTGACACCCCAAAGAGAAAGGAACACTTGAAATCAGATCATATAACTGTAACGTTCTATTTTTGTTTAGTTCTGTTTAGAGTCTGTGTTTTTGTATTGTTGGTTTAGTTTCATTTTCATGTTTTAGTTTCAGTTTAGTCTTCCTGTTTTTCTTCTTGTTTGCTATTATTATACACCTGTGTTTCCCCAGCTGTGTCTTGTCTAGTGATTAGTCTCCAGTATATAAAACTCCCTGTCTTTTGAGTTTAGTTTTGTCAGTCAATACATATGTTACCCATGTGTGCACACATTTTGGATTTCTCTGGTCACCTTTGGATGTTTGAATCTCCCTTTGTGTTAATTATTATTAAAAGAGACTTTAAGTTTAAACTGGGCTCTTGTCTCACGTGATCTCCTTCTACTCCACCAACACTGGGCGTTACAATAACCTTTAAGAAAGGTAAAAATGGCAACAAAAAAAAAACAACAACAACAACTACCTACTAGTGAACTGACAAGCCCATCTCATTTTTTTTATGTTTAAAACATTATAGGAAAACGTTGTGTTCGCTTGGTTTTTCTCTCTTTTGCATTATGTTTAAATAATTTAATCCAAATTTTAGCTCATCATTGCACAGAGATTGCACTTGATAAAAATTAATTAAAATTACAAATTACTTGCTTCAAGCATCTGACCAAGTCTGCACCTCACTGCAAGTTTTACTTGATGTTAGTGCTCCCTTGAAACTACAGGTCATATCACAGCATTAGATTTATTACAAAATTACACTGGTATTCGAGGATTGGTATTAAGATGTTTTACATTAGGGTGCTCAATCCTGGTCTTGGAGATCTACCTACCAGCAGAGTTCAGTTTCAACCCTAAAAAGGCACACCTGTCTGTAATTATCAAATGCTCCTTTAGATCCTAATTAGTTTTGTTCTCTAATTAAACAGCAGTTAAGTGCTATAAGCATCTGTATTTGGCCCTCTTGCTTGTAAATGTAAAATAATGACATCATTATGCATCATCAGAGTGGGTCAGTGTGAGCCACATGCTGTATAAATGAAAGGACAGTAAGAAGAGTAGAACAAACACCTTACAGAAGGCAACTTTACTCATGGCTTATGAGACAGAGGATCGTGAGACTCACCCATCACCCGTCCTTTGAATACAATATCATGTTTTTTTCATTGCTGTCAGCATGGACTGTGTTTCCGAATCTGCTTTTGATCATCTGCATCTCTCACTTCAAGAAGCTTCACACACCAACCAACATGCTCATTCTCTGTCTGGCTGTGGCATCTGTTTGTTGGGCTTATTGTGATGCCTATAGAAGCTATAGGCTCATTGAAACATGTTGATACTTTGGAGACACTTTCTGCAGAGTATTTATTTATTTAACTATCATGGGACCTCTAGATAATAGAAAATAATAGAAAAAATAGAAAAACAGAAAAAATAGAAAATAATAGAAAAGATAATATATTTTTGACTTGACCACAACAATAAAAAAGGATTCAGTAGCATTGATTTCTCCTCAATGGGTATATGGTGTCACACACTCAATACACCGTATCATAATAAACTCAATTTTTGTGATTTTTTTGTAGCTCAAACCTTTAATAAATTAGTTAATGATACCTATTTATTTGTTGTGAAATTCAGACAACACATGTGTACTTATCCAATCTATAAAATTATTTCTCAATAACTATGATCATCTCAGTAGAAATACTTTAAGCTTAATGCAATGTTGCCTTTATTTGAATATTTTATTGAATGTTACTGAATTTATTGAATGTTAAATAAATGGAATAAAACGTCTAGGTACTATTGTAACTCACATTCCCTGAAGGAGGGAACGGAGACGTTACATATGGGAACTCGCCAGAGAGACCAATTGCCTTTGGCTTTTTACTAAA
>JAUMHQ010000002.1:2103908-2116346 GCA_032361165.1 Enteromius paludinosus | reverse complement strand
CCGTTTCTGGGCATTTTTCCCCTTACCTAAGCTACATACCTTCTATGTACATATCAGAGAACAATTTAAAATATTCTATTCTATGGCACCTTTAATAGTTTTGCTATCACAGCATTTAAAAATATATATTCAAATACTAAACCATTGTGTTAACTTATTATAACATTTCACAGTATTATTATTTGATCATATTTAAAAAATTTTATGTAATCATTCCAAGTTTCTGACTGGTAGTGTACGTCCTTATCCTATAAATGAGTGTCACGTTTCTGCGTTTTCTGCCACATCCTAGAAACACGTGACATGTTCTCTGCAAGCAAAAGCCACAAAACCACAAAACAAATACACATGCGGAAAACATCATAAACACACATTTACTCGCGCATCAAGCTGACAAGCTAACCATCCTAACCGGCTATATAAAGCTTTGCTAAACACTGCTGTCAATCAAAATTGTAAAAAGAAAGAGCACATCTGTTAGTGGGGTTTTATTTGTTTTTGAAAGAATCTTTCAAGTAAACAAATAATTCCATAGCCTGACTCATATTGTTTGTTCACTCCGGTATTTACTCTAGTTAATTAACTTAGACAAAAAATGTGTTTTTTAAAGACTTGTATGAGTGAAAGATTCATTGAATCATTTGTCATTACCAACTGATGATGAACAAATCTGAATGAATCTTTTTGGTGAACAGATTTAAAAGATGCATTCGTGAATCAAATGGCCTGTACTTTTGTGTGTGTGTGTGTTTGTAAAAAGGGGCTTGCCCTTGAGTCAAGCTGGTTGGAGGAGAAGATCAAACAATGTTCATCACATTCTGGCTAGAATGGCATCCAAACACATCCGTCACACACCGTACCTTTATCTTTAACACTCATGAACACAATCCCTATATAATGTGAACAATATAAGCAATTCAGATCATACTTAATAAACATAGCGACATTTTCCTTTAAAATGATGACTCTCTCCAACCGTTTACTCACATTTGGCACTTGGTAAGTGTTAATTTTGGACTCTGTATGCAAATGTGTGTGATGCATGGTTTTCAATGTACTTTAAATGGGTCACTGTCTGTCTCTATCTGCACTGTGGCAAACAGAGGGAGCTGTGTTGTCATTTCCTCTGCAGCAAAACCCAAGAGTAATTTCATGCATTTCCAAATGTATTTATTTGGATGAGAATGATTTAATTTATTCATTTATTTAATGCCATTCTCAAGAGCAAATTCAAAAGTACAGCTGTTTATTGCATGTGGAAGTGGGATAAACACAGTACAGCAGGTTCTGTCTAGCTCATGCGGTATTTAATCTACTAATTTCCCCTCCTGTCATAGCCCTGGATAGCAGCCACCCTTCGTCAGGAGCGGGTGCGAAGAAGACTCTTCCGCTGAAGACGCTGGAATATGAGAAGCTGCAGTGGCCCAGATTAGACATGGAACAGGAGATGATGCTCAACAGCCGCATAATGAGCTCCCTTTGGAGGATGAACGTAGGGATGCATGTCGCCAATCACCTCTGAGACGTCTGCTTTTGTGCAGGGGTCAAAACATTGAAGCGTTTTTGGAGATTGGACACTGACCTTTCGCTAAGCCCCATGTAAAAGGCACGGGTTAACCAAAAATGGAAATTCTTGCATTACTTATGCATGCATTTCTTTCCTACTGACTTTCACTGGACAATCCTAAAAATAAAAGCTCCAAAAGGAACTCATTTTATTTCCCCAAAGATTCTTAGGATTAAGAATAGTTTATTGTTCTTCAAGAAGAGCAGTTTTCCAGTGTTGAGGAATAGAAAGGTTACATAATCGTTAAAGGGTTTTAGTGGAACCATCAATGCTAAAAAGAACAATGTGGCATTTCAAATCAATACTGACCAATTTTTCCTTAGCTACTGTTGCCACAGAGACTGTCTTGCTCACAAATCTTCAATTATATACTATTGATTGCTACTCATTCATTTTCATGGGGCATTCCATAAAGCTTGTCTTAATAAGCTACAGTTACCAAGGGAGCTTTTAGAAGCATCATTTGCAGAGTTTTACTTTGTTTTTTTGCGTGTTCATGTGCATGTGACGCTAATTTTGTCACTAGAGTAGTATTTGCATACTTTATACTTGCAAACCAATTTTTCTAACCAAGTGTATTTTGTACATCCAAGTTGCATACACTAATTTAGTTTTGCCCAAATACCAAACTGGCAACACTGGCTCATGCCATCTATGAAACTAAATAAAAGGAGCAAAAACAACAGCAAAATACCTGAAACAAAGTATGAAACAAAAACAGACGCCTACAGCATGTTGGAAAGCCACAACTTTTGTTTGCATATTTAATGGTCATAACTTTCAAAGAGAAATAAATCAGACACAGAAAAAAATTAAGCTTTCTAGAGTGCATGAGTCGACCGCCTAAAATTTAGCACACTATCTAACAAAGTATACTTTGAAAGATTACGTCTTCGATTCTACACATGCGCTAAACGTAATATAGTTTAGGTTAAACAGCAGACGAGACAATCAAAGATGCATGTTTTACTGTATTGATAGCTCTTCAGTACTTAACTAAATTTGACTTTCTTTGCTATGTAGTTATTTTTGGACAAGAAATGTTAAATATCGGGGACCTGTTCCATAAACCAGGATTAGAGTATAAGCCAGGCTTATTTCCAGTTAATTTGTATTAAAATAAGTCGAACTATCTGGCATAAGCCTGGCTTATTTGGTAAACTCGTTTTATGGAACAGGCCCCAGGAAGTGTTGCGAGCTGGATTCGAACTCACATTAGCTGTATGAACACCACAACTTGCATGCGATGTTTATCCAAAATAAACAACAACATGAAAGGCATCCATATTGCTCTAAATAATGGCGCTTGCGTTCTGCAGAATAAATGGATTTAGAGCAAAATGCGAGTAAATCATGACAGATTTTCATTTATGAGTGAACTATCCCTTTAAGAGCTTTTGTTTATTCCTCTCATAATAATGCACTTTCATCAATTGTCGAGTTAGCTTGAGAGCCATTTTTCATTTTAATGTGTTTTCCAACAGCACACAAAACAAGTCCCAAAAATTGAAACAAGCTTCAATTATGTCAAGAACCCGTTTGGAGGCTTTGGCTTGTTATACAAGCTTTGCAGAATGAGATACTGCCCATATTATGCAGCTGATTTAGCCCTCTGTTGCCCAGCTTCTCTGTTATCTTCCTCTCTGAGCGTATTTTTTTTGCTGTTCTTACTGCGAAACCCACATTAGGATGAGATAAACACAGCAGTGGAAGCGTCTACATCAGTCCAATGCAAACGACTCAATAGACGCAGTTTGTGGCCAGAGGACGTGTTTACAGAAGCTAAGCCCCTATTAAACAACATCTGTTCAAGAGACACAGACTCTTCCACCCTTAGTAAGCGGCATGTGACGTTCTTTCATAAGAGCGCTGGCAACTCCCATAATCCATTGCTTTGGTCCTGGCACTGGGCTTTAGAAATCTGCAGATGAAGCAGCAAACACCCAGTATGTGTTCCAGTTCTAATGGCTTTCAAGTCAAGAAGAAAAAAACAACTTCTCCTTTAAAATTTCAGCTTCTCCTCTTTTCCAGACAATGTTTTTCTCAGAAACGGACAGAAGTAGGTCACGCCGTGAGCATAAAAGTCTAGCTTTAGCAGACCTCAGCTGCAAGCTAAACGCACCTGTCCAGTCCTTCACCTCACAATCTCACCTGTCTCTTATAACAGCTGTTTAAATGCCAGCAGACGCCGCAGTGGAGCTGAAGGCAAGTTATAATTGCATTTCATGTCCGAATTAGAGACAGAGAGTCAGGCTAACCTTAATTATTTTAACACAACCCGCACAAAGGTATTCAGGAAATAAAATGGCACGGAGCAGAAACATTTAAAATGGGCCAGAAGCTCTAGATAAACCTATGGAAAAGTCATTTATGGACTATAGAATACCTAATAACTATAAGTTATTTAGATTTAAAAGCCTATCATTCATTTAATATATTTTGGAATTTGATTAGTCATTTAAATAAAAAACAATGGAAATGGTAATGACACGAATTAAAAAATAAATATAAAAAAATTGTTAAATACTGCTTTATCTGCTCACCATTGTTTCACACACAATATTTTATATAGCCCTGTGTATAATATTTTTATTTTTATTTTTTTATTTTTTTAATAGCAATTATTCCAACTTCCAAGCTGGAAGAACAAATACATTTAATTACATAGTGGCATTATGTAATAAATAAATCATTAATAATTTTTTTTATGCTATTTTAATCTAATCTCCATTGTGTCAAACTATTCATTCAATTCCATACTATGTTTGAAAATGTATACCATTTTTTACACCAGTAATACCAAGCTGGGATAGCACAGATTAATGCAATATTTTTTGATGATTGCAGTACACAAGACATTTTTTTTGTCTATCTAGACTTCAAACTATTTGATAGTAGTAGTAGTAGTAGTAGTAGTGGCACAATTCCCTAAATACTGTAATATACCTATTATTTATACCAATAATACCAAGCAAGTATTTGTAGACATTTAATTTCAATAATGACATGAGGTAATAAATATTTAACAACATTTAGAGCACCATTTAAAAGCTATTTTTAATTTTTGTGAGCACAATTCCCTATATTTCCTATTAAATTATTTGAGAGTGACATTATGTGGCTTATGGAGTACATTCACAGAGTAAATTAAAGTTGCACAAGCTCCTTAACGGTGTTCTCACTCCCCAGTCTCTCATTGACAAGTGTTTCCACTCTTCCGATCGCTTCTTCTCCGCCTCTACATAGATCTCGACTTGTTATCTTCCTCTTTGTCTCGTTCGCTATTTTCTGTGTTTTTCCTCCACACCTACTATTACAGAGATAGTTCCTGCGGCTTTACTTTTCCTAGACCCCCATTCTCAATAATGGCTTCTTTCCGATCTGTAATGTGTCTGTCGATAGCAGCACTGCTGACCCTGATCCGCCCTGCCTCAGCGGGCCTGTCACATCACCCTCCTGCTTCTCCCTGAGGGACCCACTCGATACACAGCCTAACTAGTGGGTTCTCGCTCCCTAACAGGCTTATTTGCCTTTGTGTGGGTACATGATTTACACTTCAGGATCCTTGTGCCACGCAAGTCGATCAAACTTTGCCAGTCTTTTATATATTATTGCCATACCATAAAGTTTATTTATCGATCTTCTTTATTATTATTATTACTATTATTATCACTAAACTGTTCTTGATAAAAAAAAAAAAAAAAAAAGTAATTATTTTAAGGATACAAAATATTTCTTTTGTAATAAAAGTGTATGGTTGATTGGATATTTATTAATTGAAAACAATTTTGAAAATAGTCATTATTTATTTATTATATTTTTTTTTACTTCGTGGTATTGTTGATATTAAATATTTCACTGTGCAATCATCCAATGCTCAAAGGTCATTTAAAAACCCTTAAAAATGTGACCCTAGACCACAGAACCAGCCATAAATCACATGGGTATATTTGTAGAAATAGCCAACAATTCATTGTATGGGTCAAAATTATTGCTTAATTAATTAATAAATTTTTCATAAAGTATATTATAATGTTGTGATGTCCCAATTTACTTTAAAAAATGTCAAATGTTTTCAGTGTTTTATTTTTTTATGTAGTTAGAAATAAAAATTGTATAAGACTATAACATCGACCATTTATCAATTAAAAGAACCAACAATAAAATGAATATCAGAAAATAATTACTATATTATTTTTGCTCTCCTTGTTGAAGTTACAAAGTTAAGTAAATAGATGGTTACATTTTAAGCGATGACTCACAATTCAGTAAATATGCAAATTAATACAAGAAACTTAAAATTGCCACATTTGTGGAGAATAAAACTTAAAAGGAATATCAATAACTGCCTCAAAAACTTCAATACCCCTGACAGGTATTCCAGCAGAAACTGTGAAATATAGCACTTCTCATTATGTTAGTCCTTCATACTGAGCAGAGAATGCAATGGAGAGACATCAGCACCAAGGACAGCTCCAGGAAGAGCTAATGCACTCCTTCAACCGGATTTGCTGAATTTCAGGCGCTGATTAATACAGGATTCCGGGATGGTGGACAGCTGTGGGATTCACAGCCCATGAAGATTCTCATTTGAGCCGTCGGATCTGCTCTGCATCCTTGATACTGCTGCTGCAGGTAGCTAAAAAAGATCATGTAGATTACAGCTGCTCCCTCAGAGATGGGAATTAATAATAGGATGGTTTGATAGATCATGTGTGCAAACAGAAAAAAAAAATAATAATGTAAGGGTTTAAGCAGATTGAAAACAAATGATTTTCTTTTAAAGATCAATGTCTCTTCAGGGACCTAAGTCATCAAAAATAGATTAAATACATCACGCATGTTCTGCGGTTGAAAATAAAGACAGAAGAATTACAGTATTTGAGCCTAATATTTACAAAAGAAACAGCTCTGTTTTTCTCACACACGCCTCATCCCACACACACATACACTTACACACACGTACGTTTAGTGGTAGTGGGAGTCTGTTATAGCTGTCCGGGTCAGATAAGATTGCACACTTAACACCCACGTACATTGTAATGAAGTTGAGGATATGCACATTTCTAATGTTGCAAATAATACAGCTACTCCCACACTGTGCTTTCCCTCCCTCTTTCTCTGCAGTCAGCGGGAAACTATCTGGTCTCATCAGCAAACCCTGGGCTTTTTGTGCTGCGTTCTACAGCTTTGTCTCGCTTTGTTTCTCCAGGCAAATGGTCCAACCCTCAAATCCTGGAGGGTCTTTCTGAGGTAATCCATCAGTATATACACAAATCTTACTAATTAATTAAATTATGACTTACTATCTACAGTGAGGTCCCAAAAGACTACTAGTGAGGATGCTTCTATTTAGCAATTTTTCACTATTTTTTATTTATATATATATATATATACATAACACTGTAAATATATATATATATATATATATATATATATATATATAGTTTATGTATTATATTAAATTAATGTAAATAAACTGTAAAATGTCAATAAAATTGAATTCACACATTCAACTGTTAACAAACTTACTGTACAATAACAAGCATATATATCTTGTGTGTGTGTGTGTGTATACACACATCTTACGTATCTTGTTATCAATACATCATATTTTTTAAATAACAAGAAAAAGTAAAGACTGTACGGTTTTGTACCCTGCAGATAGACAGACAGATGTCTCTATTTGTATATTTATCTGTCCTCTCCCTGCCCCTCTTTCTTATTGTTCCAGTCTGACTCCAGCTCATCTACACACACACCGTCTGAGCGTGACTCAGTGTGAATGTGCTGTTTCAGAAAACAACTCATGCTTTTGATGAGGTTGCTGAACTTTTGGCCTGTGACTGCACATCTTTGGTAGAGCCATGAAAAGCAGCTTGACTCTCGAGAATCAACCGGAAAAGCAATTTAATGCAAAAAAATGGTTCTGAAATATGTTTTTTTTCCCCTTCTTTCTGGCACACAACTTGAACGCGACCGCTGGGAGACAGCATTTTTCTTTTGATGTACGGAAAGCCGAGGTTAATCCAAATCTGCCTGCCTGCGATTTTCACAATGTATTACTTGAGCTTTAAATGTAAGTAATGGCTTTTCTATTCTGGGAGAGACCGCTGATGATTTTGCAAGAGTTGGAAAAGAAGAAAAGGGTTGAGAGGAGGAACCAGGGTGGAACGAACAAAGCAAAAAGGAAGGTAAATGACAAACAGAGAGTGAGGAATGATTGTAAAAAGAGAAAGGCTAGAAAGAGAGTGGGGGGCTATAGTCTCAGTGGGGCTCGTTTAATGCAAACCTGTAATTAGCACACCCTGCTGCTCAAACTCCTGTCTCGTCTGCACCTAAAGAGGGTTATCACAGGACGAATTCGCTAATAGCACACAGCCCAGCTGTAAATTATACTCTCTCCCTCTCTTCCACACTTACTTAATGTGAACAGCAGTTCCTATATTCTGACAGTCTTTTAAAAGGGGCTTATGTTAATCATTTATAAAGCAAAAACTGTAAATATGTTTAGCATTTCAAGACCGTTTTACATTTTGACTTTTTATTTAAGTTGCATTTCCTCTATTGCAGATGAAATTATTTATCAAAAAGCAGTGAAAGGAAGGTCATGTTAAATTATTTGTGTATACCTGATTAATATTCATGAGCTATACACAAGTCTATCTATTATAATATGTTACTATAAACAATAAAACACTCATTTTCGTTAAATGTCCAACATTTTTGTGCACATTTTAGAGTTGTGTCCGTCTAGCCCTATTGTTCATTTCTGTTACCCAGGCTACAGTAAGAAAAATTAAAGAGTAAATATTTGTATTTAATTTATGAAAAATATTTGTTATAAAAAAAACTATAAACCAATATTTTTTATAAACATATATATATATATACAATAGTTAAATTTATTTTTTAACATCTAATTCATGTTAATTTTAGCAAATCTGTAATCAAAGCCCTATGTCAAATCTCAAGCCCTATGTTGCTATAGGAAATATTTTTCAAAAATTAGTTTTAGTTTTTAGAAATATTTTAGTTTAATTTCAAAGAAATATGAATGACTATACATCAACATTTGGTCCCAAACCATATAAGCTCTATTGAATATTAGCTTAATATATAATACATATATATACATTTTGTGTATGTATATGTACAGTATGTATGTATATGAAAGATCATGTTGTTAAATTATTTATTTTGTGCAAACATAATTAATATTCATGAGCTATGCATTTGCCATTCCATCGCATGAGAAATGTTCCTGGCTTAATATGAGTGGGTTTGGACTTGTATCTGTACACACAAGTGAATTTTCTGTGTTGCTCATTTTGTGCACCTCTGCTCTACAGTTTTTACCCTCCTGGCCTGCGCTGCTGGAGCGGACGACCCTCTGCCCCGGCTCACGGCTGAATGCTGGGATGATTGCTGCCGGAGTAGGGGGTAATAGAGGAAAACTTGCGGTTTCTCTCTCTTCCTCCTCGCTGTGAGGGAGCTCGCTGGCTAGAACAATGGACCTACAGTATAGGAGCTCCGCATCCGTGATCAGGATGTTTCATATCTCACAGCGGGTCTCTGAAAGAGCGGGTGTGCTATATATCATTCATATATATGGAAACACCAGCTGCAGCTCCTGTGAAGCAATATTCCCTCTTCAGCGCTCAATTTCCTTGCTTGCTCTTCTCATTTGTGTAAAATAGCAGCAGAAATCTCCCTCCATGCTCTCCAATCCCCTGCCAAGTGTCCTCTGCCCGCTTCCCATGATCCTATGCTGTCGTGTGACTCATCAGAAATCCTCACTTTATTGCCTTCTCTGCACCTTCAGCAACTTTGCAACAGTGAGAATGCAGCCGTTATTACATCTGGATGGATTGAAATTCAAAGAAATTGAACACAGGAAATGCATTTGGGGAAATTAAGTGCTCCTGTCCACAAAGATTGACTGATTTAATACAATGAATGTGAACCAAATATATATCTATATAGCTGTATACTCTTCCAAAATTCATTGTTCCTGTTCTACAGAAGAAAGAAAGTCATGAATGCTGACGGATGACAGTGAGTAAACGATTCCTTTCATCTTTAACAGCAGACCCGCTCAGAGATTTTTCACAAGCTCAGGAGGCCCTTGGGCAATATTTGATGCATTGATTAAAAAAAAAAAGTTTGTTCTGATTTCTGCGTGTTGGGTGGCAATGAGAGCTGCCAGAGCATTTAACTGGCTAATTGAATGGCTCTGTGAAAGACTACAGCTACTTTATGGCAGTGTTATCTGAATCTATCAAGGCTGCAAGGACACACGATGGCATCACCATCTACAATGGATCGTTTGTCGGGTCACGATTAAGTATGCCAGTTTTTGAGCATTAAATATGGCAGACAGGACGGTCAGGGTGTGGGCTTGGGTTATTTGTATTTGACGTTTAATAAAAGCAAAGTCTAAATTACTGAGAGATGGATGATTCTTCTCGACCACTCGTGATTGAATGCTCAGTCAGACAGACGGCACTCTATACAAACCACAGAACATCACTAGATACTCTGTATTTTTCCCACACTGACGATTTGACACGGCCATCGCCTTTATGTCTGATTCACGGCCCTTGGAATTCATCTGTTAATTCAGTGTTAATTCAGGTCACACATGGCCACACACTCTTCTATCAAATAAGCATTTAGGTCTGCATTTCTGGTCCTGAGGGATTAGCTCACCCAAAAATGATCAATTCTGTCATTTACTCACCCTCATAGCATTCCAAATCTTGCTTTCCTCCGTAGGACACAAAAGCAGGGCAGAATTTTTATATCTGCTCGTTTTCATGCCATGAATGTGAGACAGATGTCATCAAAAACTTCAAAAATTAGACATAGACGTATGATAGAAGCAGTCCATACAGGTCGTCTACTAAAGCCATACGATAACTTTGGTATGAAACAGACTGAGATTTAAGTGATCGTACTCTACCTTTTGTCTTTAGGCGAGCTTTAATAATAGTTTTGTTATCCTCTCGTCATTTTTGGAGCTTAATAGTACGGGGATACATAATATAGCTGAGCTATATCAGTTATTGAATAATAACAGCTATCATTTTTATTAGTCAATACTGACTATATATATTTAATTTTATCTTATATATTTCTATATTATATATTTATGTTTTATGACTATTATTATTATTATTTATGACATAATGTCAATCAAATTTATTTGCATCTTTACAGAAAATGTTCATATTTGGCAGATTAGAACATACTATTTGAAATAAATAAAAATAATATTTTAATTAAAGGTACAAATAATTACATTTTATTTTATATTGAATATATAATTGTACATCTAAATTTTAGATTACCTCTGCCATAATCAAAAAGTCAGGTAAAGTTAATATTTATAACAGCCTTCATCCCGGATGTCTGCCACTATATGAAAAAGAGCAGTGTGAATAATATTCCGAACATCTCCTGTTCTGTTCAACTGAAGAAAGAAATGCTTTGAAACAACATGAGGGTGAACAAATGAAAAATTTTCATTTTTAGGAAGAAACTAATCCTAGCTTGATGAAAAATTGGATTTGATTCAAGGGAAAATACAATGCGTGTGTAAGAGACGTTCTCAACTTACTGTTCAGTATTCTGAGCTAAGGACACTTGGAGTAAAGCCCTGACAAGAGCAGCTGCCTTTCCATTAGCACACTACAGCTGGTGATGTGGCCGGTGAAAGCACCATGCTCAGCCTGCTTCATCCTCAATTACGCTAGCGTGGTAAAAGTCTCAGACCGGGAGAACTGATCGATACCACATCTAACCTTCCCAAACCATGCTCTCTCTCGTTATCTCCCAAGGCTTGAAGCAGCTAGTGGCCATTGTTTCCATTACAAGAGTGTGTGTGTTTTCAGAGGTGGGTCTTCAGTAATGGTCGGGGAGGAAAGGAGCGGATTTCGTGTGAAAAGGGCAGAGCGTTATTTTGAGAAGATGTGCAGGCTGGTTCCCAGCCCTAAATCTGTCCGTTGGATGGATGTGAGGCTGAGGTAAAGGAGCAGAATGCGGCTCTGTCACGCGTCCTCGGCCTTGGACCAGAATCACAACCGACAGGTGAAAAATTGTTACTTTAAGAGATCCATCAGCATATGCTGCGTAAGGGCTATAGAGGCTGAGGAGTTCGAGGATGGCTGGAGGTTAAGAGTACGAGGGCCCTTCTGTTGAATTCTGCTCCTTATTAGGCTATTCTCTATTTGCTAACAATACATCCATGGTCCTACAGCTCAAGTAAAACACTTCCTAAAGGTGCTGTATGTAAGTTTTTGACTCTTCTAAAGCCAAAAAATAACATAATATGTTTCAGGATATTTAGGAACCATCTTATGTTTAGCTGTTTCTTTGAAAAATAATGCCATAGCCAGTAATTCTTCCCTGAAATGTGTGTTTTGGGCAGATTTCAGGCCAGATTTACAGTACACACTTGATAATATTACATACTGCACCTTTAATCTGTTTACATAGCTGTATCTCTAAAAATATTGCTATAGCCCATTCTATACTGAAATGTGTGTCCCAGGGCGGAATACCTTTGTTTTTGCAGTACCCATTTCAATCACTAGCAGTCATTCTTACATATTGCACCTTTAAGTCACCCTATGCATTTTCATAAAAAGTTTATCAAAGCATAATTATAACAGTAAATACAAATAACTTATTTATTTATTTTATTTATTTATTTTTGTATTTAATAATTTTTTTTTTGTTTTTTGTAGTGAGTTTATTATGCTTGTCCATGGTCTCTTTAAAAATATAGTGTTTGTGTGTGTGTGTGCGGGTTTATGTGGTTTATGAGGACACAAATTTGTATAATGACATGGGTATGACATAGGTAT